>WBMZ01016705.1:0-18064 GCA_013400975.1 Atrichornis clamosus | reverse complement strand
CGGCGGCGGGAGGGGGGCGGCGGGCGCGGGCCGAGCGCGGGGAGCGGAGCCGGACCCGGAGCCGGCGGGAGGCGGCGGCGCCCGCGGGTCCATGGAGCTGGAGAACATCGTCGCCAACACCGTCCTGCTTAAGGCCCGCGAAGGTGAGCGGCGCCGGAGACCGGAGCTGGCGGGGCGGCAGGCTCGGTCTGCGGGCCCCAGCGGTGCCGCCCCGGAGCTTGGCCCGGGCGGTCCCTCCCGGGGCATCGAGGCCTTGGTGGGGAGCGGGGAGGTAACGGCGTCAGCTGGGCACAGGCATTCGGCTCCCCCCGTCCGCTGCGGCGGTTGCCCGGTCCTGAGCTCCCTCCCGGGCGGCCTCGCCGCCTCTCCGGTGCAAACCGCCCCATCTGCCTCTCGCCATGCCCCTTCCAGAGGCTGCTCCTGCGCCTCTGGCACCGAGCAGAGGCAACCTTGGGTGCCGTAGAAGAAAAAGAAAAGTTGATTTCAGGAGGTAAACTGCTGCTTCCCACACACGGACCGATCCCGAAACTGCGGCGGGGAACCCCACCCGTCCGCCACCTTCACACCAGCCCTGGCCACGGGTCTGCCGGGCTCCCGGAGCTCTGCTGCGGGCCCACAACACTCGCACTGCTCCAGGGCCACGCTGAATTCCAGGGCCGCGGTGTGGGATGCAGCCTTCCAGCAGCGCGGCTGTCCTGAAGGTGCAGGGAACAGTGTGGAGAGAAGCCTCAGGAGGAGATGGGAAGTCTCACACAGGAACATGGTCCCTTGCAGAGAAGGTCTGCTTCAGCCAGGCATCGAGGAGTTCATTAGATCATGTACAGTGGTGGGGAAGTACAGTTCCCCCTGACCAGACCGAGCCATCCTGGAGCCTGAGAGACCCACTGAAATCCAGTTAGAGGACTTTGGAGATTAGATTTGTGGGAGCAAAAAGCAGCAAAATTAAATTTACGCGGCCAGAAACATTTCCGAGCTGCTTGAAAACCGGGCTGAGTGTAAGTACTTCTGGCACAGTGACCACGGTGACGTTCAGGTTCATAATGGCGAGGTTTGGTTCAAAACCAAACAGTGGTGTTTGTAACCTCCAGGCACGAGGCCCAGCTTCACATGGAGCGACCTGGAGACTTGCTCCTCTTGTGCCCTTTGAGAGCGAAGTTTGGGTGCTGATGCAGCACGAGGTGCTCACCAGCTGCTGCAGTCCCTCCTGGACCTCCACTGGTGCCTCTTCCTTGGCAGCAGTGGGCAGTTTGCAGGCAGAAACAACCCACTGCCACACTTGTGCCAGGTGGTTCCTGGGTTCTCAGAGCCGTAGGTGGCCGTGCTGTCTGTCCATGGTTCTCCCACCTGTGGCTGGGTGGCCGTGGTGGCTCTTGGTGCGAGCTCCAACAGCTTCTGTGACAGGACAGAGACACTTTGCAGGTCAGATCTGACAGTGCCAGGTGCTTTGCTCCAGCCCAGCCTTTTTGGAGCTTCCTAGGTTGGTGGGGGAGTGCAGGGCTGAGCCGGGATGTGCTGAGGGGCTGCTGACAACCATCTTCAGCTGCTGCCACAGCATGACCATGCCCTACATTTGGTCTGGCCCAGGGAAGGTGGAGGATCATTCTCCCCTTGCCCTGACAGAGGGACAACAGACCATCACCAAGCCCTGAACCTACATCCTGGTAAGCTCTGGGTGGAGACAGCCCACCCTTTGCCCCATCCCCAAAACAGGGGTGCTGGGAGGTTGCTCTGCAGGAGCCCAGTTCCCTGCTGGACTATCGGCCACGGCGCTGGGAGGGCGGGGGAGAACCGTGCGTGAAGGGTGCTGGAGCCTCCTTTCAAAGCAAACAACTCAAGGAAATGCAACCTCCGGGTGCTGTGGGGCTTTGCTCTGCCTTTCCTTGAGCTTTCTTGGGGTGAGGATGGCCTGTCCTCCCCTGCCCTCATTTTGCTGTCCCCATCCGCTTCATTGTCGCAGGCTGTGGCTGACAAGAAGGTGTCTGCGCCGCTGGTTTCTCCCAGCCCTGCTTACCCTTGAGTCACTTCCTTCCTGAGTTTGTACAATCGTGCGGCCCAGCTGCTGGTGCGGGGCAGATGCAGCACAGGGACCTGTGGCGTGCCAGGGGCTCGGACATGGGACTGGCCCCACACGAGGCTGACCGAGATGGCCCAATCCCACCTACCTGTCCATCCGGGGCCTCCTGCAGCGCAGGGAGCTGGATGCCAGAGGACTGTGTCTAGGGTTTGGGGCTGAACTGCATCTGCAGTGGAGGGAAAGTGTTATGAAAGTGTTTCTCAAGAGCTGATAAACTATGTTCAACCCCTCTGTGATTTCAGAAAGCTGGGCCTTCAGCCCAACTCTTGGCCCAACCACTGTGGCAGGGTGGTTTAATGAATTTCCAAAAAGAGGTGGGAAATTGTATGTGTATTGGCACCAGGACAGGAGGGAAAGCAATCCCTGGAGGTTGGTTGATCCCAGCAATAGTATTTCAGTACTTAGTGCTTGCTCTGATGTAAATTTTTTGGTCTATCTAGAAGCTTTCCCACCCTGCCCTACAGCACTGGGCATTTACTCCAGCAGCTGAAGCTGGAATAATACCTGGTTCTTGGATCTGGATTTTCTGAGGCTGTCTTATCTCTGGAGGAAGGTGGGAGTGTCCCCACTTCACAGGTGGGAAACTGAAGTGATGAGCCCCAGGCAATGCAGCGAGTTGTCTGTGGAGCCAGGATTAGAGCAGGAATTCCTGTCTCCCAGCTTAATGTCCTCCCTCGGAGAGCCCCTCCCTGGAGTAAGCAATCAGTCTGGAATGAGTAGGTGGCATGAATGTTGTTACTGCAGCAGGAAAAGCTTCACACCAAGCAAGGCATGGCCTGGAGAGGTGATTTGTTATGCAGAGGTACTGGGGACAGGCCTGGGAGCCCGACTCCTGCCCTGGTACGATTCTCCCATTGTGAAAGGTCTTCATGTTTTTGTTTGGGATTTGTTCAGCAGACAGAGGTTGGTTTGCCCATTTCCTCTGGCAATTGAGGCTTCAACACTTTTGTCCCACCAGGAGATGGTGGTACCACTTCGGTCTTGTTTTCCTTGCCTGCACTTAGAGGGAGTCTCCTTCCTCAGCTCCTGGCAAAGCTGACTGCAGTTGGACACCTTTGCTTCCTGACTCACGGTACCAATTTTGTGTGCCCACAGGTGGTGGAGGAAACCGGAAAGGCAAGAGCAAGAAATGGCGCCAGATGCTGCAGTTCCCCCACATCAGCCTCTGCGAGGATCTTCGGCAAACCCTCGGTGAGACACAGAGGGTGGTGGGAGCTGGTGGGCAAGCATGTTGTGCACCCCAAACTGAGACCCCAGAGTGCCCCCATTAACAGGGCAAATCCCAACCAGGATTGCTGGGAGCTCAGGGGTAGGGAAGAAATGATGGGTAGGTAAGTGCCTGATGATGTATCCACACACCTGTGAGACTGTGATGAGCTTCACTGGAGATCCATCACCTTCTCCGTGCAAACAGACCTGCTCAGTGCTGCAGAGTTTTGGAGTGTCATTCTGGGGTGTCTTTGCATGAATAACAAAGGTGCTGCTAACATCCACTGTCCCCTCTAGCTGGATTCAGCTCAGTACAGACCTCAGCTTCTAACACTCATGCAGCAGCTTCTCTTATCTGGCAAACTGGGTTCTTGCTGTGGTGTAGATGAGAATTGGAGTTGGGCAGGGCTTGGTCTGTCATTTTCATACTGTACTTTGTACTCTTCATGGTTTTAATGTTGTTTGTGCAGCAGGCTTGGTCCTGAGATCATGTGAAATTGTTTTGGGGCACAGAGGGTGAAAGTGCTTTGCTTCCTGGGAAGAGGAGAGCTTATTTAAGTTCTCAATCTGGATTCAACTGCCAGCTGGAGAGCGTCACAGTGCTGGCCTTGTTTCAGAACAGGTGTCACTGAAACAAATGTGTTTGGGAGGTTTCTGCAGCTCAAATCCCCAGTTTTGCCCTGGCGAGGTTTTCCAGGTCCTGGCAATCCTTTGGACCACATGGGACTGTAGTACTTGGAGAAACTTAACCTCCCTCATCCACGCTGTAACCCTCAAGCTGACAGCAGCCCAGTGCAGGCTGTGCACCACCTCCCTCTGCCACACACCGTGTGCACGATCCCTCAGGACTGGCTTCACAGTTGGGTGTAGCTGCATAGAGACTCCTGCCTTGGATTTGCTGCTGGCTGCCTCTGGAGCAATGTCTGAGAGCTGAATACAGCTCTGGCCTGGGCTCCCCTTGCAGCTCCCCTCTTGACCATCCAAACCTCATCTGCCGCTATGACTTGTGTGCCCTCAGCAGAGCTTTCCGTCAGCTTTTGTCCATCCTCTGCCTGCAGCCACCTTTCCTGTGGCTGTCATGGCATGTTTTCCAGCACTGAACTTCATCCGTTTGCCAGCAGTGAGTGCTGGTGGTCTCTGTCTCTGCTGTCCCCGCAGGACAGTGACCTTGTGAAGAGTTGGGAAGCAAGTCCCTCCCAGCCACTGACTGTCACCGGCCGTGTCTCCCTTCCCCTTGGAGAGGCACGTGAGAAGTGCTCTGACCCAGGTGGCAGCAGCTTTGCTTGGTTTTCCCATGGGAGAGATGACCTCGTTCCTCACTCTTAGGCAGTCTTTGGCTGGGGTGTCTTTCTTTTCACCTCACAGCCTGCTAGAAAGACATTTCTTTCCTGTTCCAGAGTCTTGGCAGGACCATGGGCACAGTGGGCTGGTTGCCCACTGCAGAATTAAGCTTTTTGTGCCCTGACCACGGGGAGTAACCTCGTGTGAGCCTGGGCAGCGACCAGGGCAGCCGAAAGCTTCTGATCTTGCCGACAGCAAACTCTGGTCCTCCCCAGCTGAAGGGAACTCCTTCCCCTGCAGACACAAGGAAACCGGCTGGTGCAGCAGAGCTGGCGAGGCCACCTCCTCCCCCACGACAGCCTGCCTGGCTCTGCACTCTCCTGCACCCTCAGGAAGCTGCAGCTTCCTCAGGAGAAACTGCTGCATGGGGAGGGGAAGGCTGGGAGTACCCAGGGCTGGGATCCCCTGGGTGGCTGCACATCTGCACTGCAGGCAGCCCACAGCCCTCGGTGGCAGCGGCTGTCACAGAAAATGTGTTCTGGCCTGCGATCAGACAGCGTCTTGTGAGTGGAAAGGGAGGAAGAAAGTAGAGAACTGGAAGTGCTCTGGATAGTTAAAAGGGTTTGTGCCTGGACTGCCAGACTTCAGAGGGGGGTAGAATCCACAAGCTCCAGAGGGGAGTAGGAGTTGATGTACAAGCAAGTGTCTGTCCCATGGAGTGGGAAGGTCTGACTGCTATGTGCACATAAACAGGACATCTGTGGAAATGGTGCCTTCCATTTCGATGCTGCTGTTTCCAGCAGGGCCTTTGGCAATATGAGTGGTTTGAAGGAGTCATCAGAGCAACTCTCTGGCCTGGAAGTTATGTCTTGAAATAAGCTTAGTGTGTTCCTCATGTTATAAGGAGAGTTGTGTGTCTGGAGTAGTCAGTTGATTTCTAGGGAGAGAGGAGGAGAGAGCCTTCAGGCAAGCAGGAGGCATGGGGGTCCTTTGCTAGAAACAAGAGATGCAAGCTGAAAAGAACAGCAAGTCAATCCTCTCTCAGGGAAGAGGATCTTCCACAGGGGAATGTAAAACCTCAGTAATGTCCCTTGTCCCACTGGCTGCACTTCACTATCCTGGGAGTCTCAGGCTTGTGGGATCTGTCAGCAGCCCAGCTGAGGAGTCCCAGTTTCCCCACTGTTGGCTGGCCGGGGTGGTGGGCTGGGACTGCTCCTTTGGGATTTGGCAGTGGGTGATGTTCTCCACGTTTGCAGAGCGGGACTACCACAGCCTGTGCGAGAAGCAGCCCATCGGGCACATGCTCTTCCGGCAGTTCTGCGAGACACGACCCGAGCTGTCACGTTGTGTCAAGTTCCTGGATGCCGTGGTAAGAGCAAAGCCCATCAGGCTGGGGAGGTAGGGATGTTCTTGACACCCTGTGCATGAACTGGTTGGCTGGGTGCTCCAGGTACTTCTAAGGACATAGGGTTTTCCTGGAGGAAAAACCTGTGACTCTCCAATTTCTCCAAGGCAGGGCTGGGCCTTTGCTTAGGGAGCTGTTTACTGGGGATCTGGTTTTTGAGGAGAGCATGGGAAACCTTGGGCAGAGGGTGTTGCTGCTCTGCAGCTGTTGCCTGGTGGCAGGGCTTGGGTTCCTGGCTGGACCTGCTCCTCACACTGTTTGCTCTCTGCAGGCAGGGTACGAAGTGGCTCCAGATGAGAAGCGGAAGGAATGTGGGCAGCACCTGATTGAAAAGTACTTGAAGCCAAATGTGAGTAAGAGGGTTGTGTTTGCTGCCTGCAAAGGTAGAGCAGTTGGAAAGCCAACAGCTGTCATTGCCCATGTGCTGCCACAGCCAGCATGCTGAGCCACCGCACCACCTCACAAGCCACCATGCTGCTTTGTCCACTGACCCTGAAGCAGGATCCTTGGGCTCTGCTCCCTATGTCTGACTCCATCCCTTTGTCCCCAGAGTGAGGACCATGTGCCTGAAGTTCCCTCACAACTGGTGGATGCCTGTTGTGAGAGGCTGGAGCAGGAACCTTCCAAGGAGCTCTTCAAGGAATGCACTAAGTAAGTTGGAGGGCTGGGCCATGCCTGCAGGTCACACATGGCATGGGGATGATGCTGCAGCTGACTCACCTCATCCCTCATGGTCCCTTCCTCTGGGAGAGTGACGGCTGGCGCTAAGGCTGGGGCATGGGGAGTTTTGTGCCAGCAGTTTGCAGCCCAGCTCTAGGAAAGCAAGCACAAGGAGCTTGTACTGCTGGAGAAACCTCTGTCAGTGTTCCCAGTCTGAGCTGCCATTTGGGAAGACCCTGTTTCAGCATGAGGCAGTGCTATTCCCAGAGTTGTGCCAGGATCTTGTAGGCTCCTGCCGAGCAGAGCTGATGGCTGCAGTCCTGTGCCAGCTGTCCTGTCCTGCCAGACGCAGATGTGACCATTGTGGCTGGGTTACTCTGGCTGTTGCTGCTGGGGTCTAAGGTCACCTCTGTTCTCATCACAGGAGCAGTGGCCGAGATCCTGGCTCCGGGTATGAAGCGGAAGCTCTTGGGCAAACCGGGCTTAGGGCCTCACCCCTCCCTGCACAGTAGCTGGAGCCTGTTGCCTAACTGAGTGCAGGGCTGTGGCAAGGCGTTTGCTGCAGTCTTCTGGGGAGCGTTAGCTCCGTGTGTGGTAACCAGTGTCGAGTCTGAATGCAGAGCCTCCGGGCTGGGCCCTGCCTGCTCTTGGCAAGCTCTGAAAGGGGAGAGCCCATCCGCTTCTCCTTGATGCATGTTCCCAGTCTAGACACTGTGTCTAAGGCTCCTCACTCTGCTGGGCAGCCCTGGCACAGCTCTCCAAGGCAGTCAGCTCTCTCGAGCAGGATCCCCTGTGGCCTTTTGTGCTGGATATTCATCTGACGGTGAACAACTCAGCGCCTGGTGCTGAATATTGCTAGCAGCTGATTACAGCCTGTGTGTGCATTTGCCCTGTGAGTAGAGGGGCAATTGCAAAGAGTCCCATTGTCCCCCTTTGTCCCACAGCCCTGGCTAGTGCCAGGAGGCCACGATTAGCAGTTCCAGCCCAGTCCTAGCGTGCTGTGTTCCTCACAGTCTTACCTCCAACGCACCTTCCTTGTGCATCAGCATGGAGCAGGGCTTTCTGGGCCAGGGCTACGTGGGTGATCCAGGCTGGGTGAGGGGATGGCAAAGTAAACAGGCTTTTGGGGCTGTTCACCTCCTCTTTCCTGGAGCTGCTGGCTTTTTCCAAGGCGGTGATCAGCTCTCAGGAACCGTGCTGGCTCTGGTCTCTCCTAGGCTTATCCACGACTACCTGAGCGTGGCTCCCTTTGCTGACTACCTCGACAGCTTGTACTTCAACCGCTTCCTGCAGTGGAAATGGCTGGAACGGTAATGCTCCCCGCATCGCTGGGAAACCTGCACCCTGCTCACACAGCCTGCCTCAGGGGTTCCTTGGGCTCCTTCCCATGCTGGGCACTGGCAGGAGCCAAGAGCCTGGCCTTTGCTGTCCTTCAGGGCCCTTTATTGGCATCAGCAGCAGCCCCAGCCTTGCTCGCCTCGCGGGGTTTGGGGTGAGCCACAGTTGCTCAGGCGAGGGTGTGAAGATGGTTTGGGCTTCAGCCCCTGCTCTCTCCCTGCTCCCATCTCACTCCAGTTTCCTTTCCCTCACAGGCAGCCAGTGACCAAAAACACTTTCCGCCAGTACCGTGTGCTGGGTAAGGGCGGTTTTGGGGAGGTGAGTGATGACCATTTCCTCTGCATTTGGGGTACCAGGCAGCCACTGCTGCCTGCTGCCAGAGGCAGACCTGGGTTGGCCATCAGGGTGCCACAAGCTGCTCCAGTGCCTGGAAGCAAGTGCTGCTGGTTGGATGGGCTGTGGGGGCTCTGTTCTGGGCACTGCTTTGTTCTGGCCTCATGTGACCTGTCAGTTCCCCCTGAGAGGCAGGGCCTCACCTCTCTCCGGGTGCTGGAGCTGTGGGAGCTGTTGTGCAGGGTAGGTAGCACAAGCTGGGCACTGTGGTGCCTACAGCTGCCTGGGCAGTCAGGTCTGTTCCCTGTGCCTTGACAGGGCAAACTGCACTTCTGAAAGCTGTCACTGCTAGGCTTCCTTCTGTTCATGAAGTGGCCTTTTGTCTTCCCAGGCACCTGTCATGGTGCTGCTACAGGTGTTAGAGGCATCACAGCTCTCTCCTGCTTTTCTCTGACATCCGGAGCTGTCACTGCTCCCTGTGTCTTTGCTTTGACAATGGGCTTCTTGCTAACCTCAGAGTGAGGCAGGGAGAGAAACATCTTTGCCTTCCTGGGCATCTTCCTGAGAGCAGAACCGAGACCCCCACCATGGAAATGGCATCAGGAGGGTGCTGAGCCTTATCCCCACTCCAGGTTTGTGCCTGCCAAGTGCGTGCCACGGGGAAGATGTATGCCTGCAAAAAACTGGAGAAGAAACGGATCAAAAAGCGGAAGGGGGAAGCCATGGCCCTGAATGAAAAACAGATCCTGGAAAAAGTGAACAGTAGGTTTGTAGTAAGTACATAGGAATTGCTCTCACTTTGCTGCGGTGGTTGATTCTTCCTCCAACCAGCCAGCCTGGCACCTCTGTGCTCCTCGCCTGGTGTGGAGAGGCAGGAGCAGGCCCTGCCCATGGGCATGTCTCTCACAAGGCTGGGGTCTGGCAGGACCTTCTACCACCTCCACAACATGCTGTAAATGCCCCCAAAGTCAGCCCCAAACACCCACCTGGTGTGACAAGTGCCTTTGTGACTTCTGGGGCACAAGAAAACAGCAAGAACTGTCTCTCCAGACAGTGGGGAGGAGAGGAGCCCAGCCCTGAGCTGTGTATTGGGGAGCTCTACCTGGGTGCACTCAAGGTGTGGAGAGCCTGAACTTCCCTTTGTGGAGGGTTCATCAGACACTGCCCCAGCATTGCTGTTGGGTGCTGCCTGCCCCTGGGGTGGAGCAGCTCTGGCTCAGGGAAATCATGTCCTCCCTGGCTTTGCACATTTATTCCTCTGCTGACAAAGACCCGGTCCTGAGCCTGTGAGTGGCTGCTTGGGTGGCAGAGTGTCCATGGGAGTGTGGGCACCTCCCTCTTCCAGCTGTGTCTTCTAACAGCCTTTCTGCCCTGAATTGCAGGTGAGCTTAGCCTATGCATATGAAACTAAAGATGCTCTCTGCCTAGTGCTGACCCTCATGAATGGAGGGGACCTCAAGTTCCATATCTACCATATGGGAGAGGCTGGTTTCGAGGAGCCCCGGGCAGCTTTCTATGCTGCTGAGATCTGCTGTGGCCTCGAGGACTTGCACCACGAGAGGATAGTGTACAGGTACATGCTGCCTGGTCCCTGCTGGGAGAGCTTGTAGGGGCTGCAGCAGCAAGAGGGTTCCTGCTGCTCTTACCACCCCAGCTGGGTCTGTCTGCTAAAGAAAATAAGCTCAGGCTTGAAAGCAGCACAGTGAGTGCTGCTCACAGAGTGAGAGGAATTGGGAACAGAAAGCTGATCTTGTGGGAGAAAGGGAGAGCTTAGCTTGGGTTCCTTGTACTGGTAAATGATGGCCAAGAACAGGATGTGATCATGCTGTGAATGCCTCAGGGCAGGCATTGAACTCCCTGGGCAGTACTGACACTAGAACAAAGGAGAGTAGGCTGCCCCAATGTGCTCAAGAGCTGGGGAGGAGGGAGAACAAGTCGACTGACTAGCCACCAATTGACTGTACTCACTGGGGTGTGATGCAGTATTAGGATGGTGTGGCTAAACACTGGCCAGGAAGTCCCTTCTGGTCCTGCTCTGTGCCTTGTCCTGGGGCAGGATAAGCAGAAAAGCCTCTGCTCCTTCTCTCTTGCATGACGTGCCCGTAGGGAGTTCTGCAAAGAGGAAACCATCCCCAGGCTCACTGCAGAGGGCTGAAGGTTATCTTGTCCCACCTCTCTGCCCAGCAGGGGAGAGCTTGCAGGGTCAGCTCTGGGGCAGAGGGTGAGGGGAAGGTTATCTGTGTGCTTGAGGTAGGGCCATTGCATCCTAAGGTTGCTTATCTGGGAGTTGTTGAGATGCAGCTGTTGCTTGTGTCCTTTGCTTTGACAACAGGCTTCTTGCTAATCAAGTCCCTTCCCTCCTAGGGACCTGAAGCCAGAGAACATATTACTGGATGACCACGGTGAGTGCAGGGTCAAGAGGAGCCCTGAGCCTGAGTTCTTTGTTCCTCTGCTTGAACCAGCGTTACCCTGTGTTTTTGGAAGCTTCAGCCATTGCCCCCTGACCTTGTCCTGTAAACTTGCCCCCTTTTCTGTGCAGGTCACATCCGTATCTCAGATCTGGGACTAGCTGTGCACGTACCAGAGGGCCAAACAATCAAGGGCCGGGTGGGGACAGTTGGTTACATGGGTAAGTGACCCTGATTTAATGAAAAAGTGGCCTCTGACTGCAAATGTGCTCTGCCGGCCCTTGCGCAGCACTCACCCCTGCTCCTCTGTAGCTCCAGAGGTGGTGAAGAACGAGCGCTACACGTTCAGCCCGGACTGGTGGGCTCTGGGCTGCCTGGTGTACGAGATGATCGAGGGACAGTCGCCCTTCCAGCAGCGCAAGAAGAAGATCAAGCGGGAGGAGGTGGAGCGGCTGGTGAAGGAAGTGCAGGAGGAGTACTCGGAGAAGTTCTCGCCTTGCGCCCGCTCCCTCTGCACCATGGTACGAGTGGGCATCCCTGTCCCTTTGCTCCCACTGCCTCCTTGCACACAGCAGCAGCAGAACATCAGGGCTGCTCCCTGCAGAGGTGACAGCCAGGTTCCCTTGTCTCTGATAAGGCAGCAGAGGAGAGTCCAGAGTGCCTTAATTCCTTGCTGTCCCCAGAGACAAACTGCAGGAACCCAGGGCTGCTCCTTCACCCGGGACACTGATTTCCTTCGTTTTGCAGCTCCTATGCAAAGACCCTCTGGAGCGTCTGGGGTGCCGAGGAGCTGGGGCCAAGGAAGTGAAGGAACACCCTCTCTTCAAGCACCTCAACTTCAGGAGGCTGGAAGCAGGCATGCTGGACCCTCCCTTCAAGCCAGATGTAAGTGCCTGTCTGTATCCTGAGCTTTTCAGTCATTGGTGCCATCAAGAGAAGCAGGAGCCCTGGCATGGGGTGATGGGGCCCACCTCCTTCCCTCTTGTTTCTGGAGCCTGGCAGAACAGGGATCCTGCAAGCTCTGGGCGGCAGGGAGAGGGTGCCTGAGCTCGGCCATGAGCAGCAGTTGGAGATGGTGGCATCAAGATGGAACCTGGCATTAGAGCAATCTTTGTGCTGTTTAGCCCCAGGCCATCTACTGCAAGGATGTTCTGGACATTGAGCAGTTCTCCACAGTGAAAGGAGTGGAGCTGGAGCCCACAGACAATGACTTCTACCAGAAGTTTGCCACAGGGAGCGTGCCCATTCCTTGGCAGAACGAGGTAGGTCTTTGCTCCTGCTTGTGCTCAGTAGGGCTGAGGGCAGTGTCCCACAAGGTTCATTTTGTCCCTGCTGCTCTCAGGCTCTGCTGGGCCCTCCGTGATGGGCTCCACGTGGCAGTTGCTGCAGCCTTCTTTGCCCTCTTCCAGATGATCGAGACTGAATGTTTTAAGGAGCTGAATGTCTTTAGCATAGACGGCCCGGTGCCCCCAGACCTGGACTGGAAAGGGCAGCCTTCTCCACAGCCCAAAAAAGGGTTGCTCCAGCGCTTGTTCAGCAGACAGGTAGGAGTTTGCCCAGCATTTCCTCCCCAGCCAGTCTCCCAGCAACACTGATCCTGCTCCTGCCTGTGCCAGGCAGGTCTGGCAGGGAGGTGGGCTCGGGAGGGCAGTGGGCAGAGTCTTCCCTGGTGTTGGGTGGCCGGACCCCAGGGCCCTCAGGGGCACCTGTGCAAGGCTGCAGGGAGCCAGCCCTTGCCTGGCTGGCACTGCCCATGCTGAGGGCATCGAGGGGGCTGGAAAGGAGTGTCCTGGCTAAATGTGCTGGAGTCACACAGGCAGAGGGGTGCTGAAGACTCTAATATCATCTCCCTTCTGACATCAATAATACCGTCCCTGAACAAAGCCTTGTTCTTGGACTGGGCTGTCTGGGCTCCCAAGAGCACTTCTGCCAGATCTTGAGCCAGGCAGAGAGCAGCTCTTTCGAGGAATGAGGAGAACAGAAACATCTTGCAGCTGCTGTGGGCTTGCTTGACTGCCCGTCTCCTCTGCCTGGGACAGTCTTTTCCTTCTTTCCAGGCCTGGCAAAGCCTGGGCTGCTGCCTCTCAGCAGCTGTGTACAGCTGTATGACTCCAGCATTGTTGGCTCTGGACCCACTCAGCCACCTGGTGCTGACTTCTGCTTCCCTGGCAAGCTCTGAGTTGTGCTTCATGGTTCAGTGGGCTGCCCTAGCCAGAGCCAGCTCTGGGGATACCCAGCCCTTCCCAAGGCAGGCAGGACATGCCAGAGGATGGGCAGCTGCCTTTAGCAGGGGTTGAGCTGTGATTTCCCACGTGTTTTCTCTTTCCAGAGGTGAGCAGTCACTCCTGGCTGCTCTGCTCAGGGAAATACCCGGTGGCCCGCGGACATGGCAAGATCTGGGAAAGAGGAGTGTTGTCCTTCAGTGCCTATCCCCTTCCCCTGGCAGAGCACAACCTGCTTGTTGTTCTAACTGCCCCCTGAGCCACTAATCCCGCATCCCTGCTCTCGCTGCCTTTGTGGGGGAGGCCTTGCCCTCAGCTTGAGCCAAAGTTGCCCCTGCACTGCCACTGCTGGGAGTTCTGCTCCCAGGGGGCTGTGGGAAGTTTCCTTCGTTCCTCTACGGATGTCTGGGACACACAGAAGGGTTGAGAAACTGTGAAGGGTTTGGCATTGCCCTGTGCTCAGACTCCTACTTCAGAAAAAAGGGCTTCAGCTGCTTTGCGGCCGGCTGAGCCCTGAGCGGGGCCAAGCATCTGTGCTGGCACTGAGCTGTGTCCCTGGGTGGCTGCAGTCCCCGGAGCCCAGCTTCCTCACAGCTTCTGAGCTAGCCAGCTGTGTGCTCACCGGTCTGTCTGCCAGGGGCTGAACCCCCCCATACAGCTGGACTGTTCTCTGCAGTCTGGGGGTCCCCTCCAGCTCCTTGCCTCCATGTTGCTCGCCCGCACACAGGCTGGGGAAGGGCCTGGCCTGTTCCTGCCAGAGGGGCAGCTGTAGGCTGGGTTGTGTGACCGTGCTCACCCTCTGCTTGCTGTGCTCCTCTCTCCCTCCTCCCTCTCCTTGCCCTTCTGACTTCAGGACTGTTGTGGAAACTGCAGCGACAGTGAGGAAGAGCCCACCCGGCTGTAGAGCACAGCTTGTTCTCCAGCCTCTGGGACCCCCTTGCCTCTCCAAGTGCCCAGCCTGCAGGACACGGTCGCAGTGGCCCCACAAGGTGGATTTGTTTACAACTTTACACCGTCTGTATTTGAAGACTGTGAGGATGATTCCAAGGCTGGCAGCAGCACACGGCTCGGGCTGAGGTGCCTCTGACCGTGGGCAAGCCCTGAGACAAACCAGGACGCTTCCAAATCTGGCGCTTGGGATGGTGCTGCTGCCGCCGGCTGCCGCTCCCCTCCCGGGCCCAGGGTGGGAGGGAGGGATGGTGCCGGCATGGGCTGAGGCCAGGCTGGAGCAGCTCTGGTGACACATTCCACGGTGCCGAAGCGGCACCGCAGGTTTGATGTATATTTATATATGTCGGTCTGTACATATCACATGTCAGTTTTTAATCTATAGGTGGGGGCCTGCACTGCCCCCACCCTGTCACAGGCACAAATGTCCTCCTATGGGAGGAGCGACTGTCCCAGCTTTGTTCCAGGGAGTCCTGGACAGAGGCCTTCTGTGCCTTGAGGTGTCTAAAGCATCTTTCCCTGACCTCTCTGGCCGTGCTGAGGCGTCCCTGGCTCCAGCGGAGTCCACTGCTCAGCCCCGAGGCACAGGAAGACGCTGTGCCAAAGCGGCTCCCGGTGCGTCCTGGCAGCAGAGCGTCACTGCCTCGTCCTCGCTTCCCTGTCTGCTGGAGCCTGCTGCCTCCTGCCTTGTCTCACACATGCTGCCAGCTCCCGCGAGCTGACCCCTCTCCAGACCACTGGCACAGCGGGACACAGCCACTCCTGGGCACCCACAGCGGCTGTGTCCAAAGAGTTGGTCTGATCCCTGGCACGCTGCAGGATGGTCCCAGCAGAGTTCCACCAGCTCCGGACCCGTGCGTTCTGGAGTGCAGCTGTCCCCAGGCCGAGCTCAGTGTAGGAGAAGTGGACACATAAAGGACCTTGCTCTTAGGGAGCAAAGCTGTGGTAAAGGGAATGTCCCTTCCCGGGATGATGTGAAGCCATGACCCAAGAGTAAGGGGGCTGGGACCAGCTTAGTGTGTGTCCCCAGGGGTTCTGGGAAGCCAGTACGTCTGCTGCACCCATGGGCACAAGTCCTCTCTGGGGAGCAGCGTGGGGATCAGCCCACCTCTCCATTCTCCTTGTCCTGTCCCCTCTTGTGTACACTTGTCCCAGCTGTGTCCTGAGCAATAACTCGTCCCTTCCCTCTGTGTGTGTGTGCACACGCGTGTGTGCGTGTGCTGCTGCCTCTGCTCATTCTGAGCCAGGCCCCCCAGGGGGGCTGAGCACCTACTTGGACCTGTGGTATCATTTGCTTGCCTTGCACTAAAGTTGGAGAGTATTTAAATTTTTAACCTTTTGTTAAGTGTAAAGATTCACTGTGCCTTATGTTGCTCTCGTGTCACGGGGGGCCTGCTCCAGGCCATAGGGGGTTGGTGGCTGTAAGGGGGGGAGCAGGGACCTCTTTCCTGGGCTGCCATGGGCTCTGCTGGTGGTCCTGCCCTGCTGGGAAGGGCTGGGATTGCCCTCAAGGGAAAAAAGGGCTGATGCTGGCTGAGCCCTGGGTACCACGTATGAGACTCAACAGCTGCTCTGTGTTTTGGGTCAGTGTGGGGACATAACAGGTACAAGGCCATGTGCTGTTGGGATGCTCATCCCTGCTGTGGTTCCCTCTGTGGCATGTCCAGCCCCAGCACAGCCCCTCCTGGGCTGTCACAGCTATGCTGTGGGGCCAGGACAGAGTCCTGCTGCCCTCTGCTCACTGCATCACTGCTTCAGGGGGGCCACCATGAATGGGAACCTGGTGCCAGCACCAAGTGCTGCTCCTTAGCCCAAGGAACAGCCCCTCGAAGGGGAGACCCTGCGGGGTGATGCAGGGTGAGGGTCATGGCAGTCACCAAGAGAGGAGCGGGCAAAGGGGGGCAGTCGGGTCAGGGGGTGCAGGGTGGGTTTGGGGTCCGGGGCTGGTGGCAGCGGTGACAGCCTCGTGCACGGTGTGGGGGGGCCACACGCAGCTGCACTGGGATGAGAATAGCAAGTGCGGCCGGGTAGCTAGGGAACAGTTGCTATGGGAGCGGGCCGAGGAGGAGTTCTCACACTCAGAGGGGGCATCTTGGGGTAAAATCCAGGAATTTTCTGCAGCCGTGGAAGGAAGGAAGGCAGGCGGGGGGGATGGGGACTGCCTGGGGATTGCTGTTCCAACCGCACCGGTGGGGATATTTGTGCTGCCCTCCTGGCAATGCCTGAGCCGTGGCACCCTGGCCCCAAGGTCCTGGGGTCACCAGCTTGTTCGTGTGTCTGTCACATGGTCAGGGTGGCTCTGGGGCAGGGCCAGGGTGTGAGCAGAGCCATGGCCAGCCCTGAGCAGGGCAGGACAGGGCCTCTGCCTATCCCCACCTGCCCAGAGGTGCCCCAGCATCTGGGGACTGTCTCATCCCCATCCCT
This sequence comes from Atrichornis clamosus, assembly GCA_013400975.1. Lineage (NCBI taxonomy): Eukaryota > Metazoa > Chordata > Aves > Passeriformes > Menuridae > Atrichornis > Atrichornis clamosus. Next base: position 1,762 of record WBMZ01016705.1, on the reverse strand, counting down.
GTCCTTGCTGGGGGGTAGCAGTGTGCAGGTGAGGGGTGCTGGTGTATGGCCAGGGCTGAAGCGGGTGGATCTGGACCACAGGGACATGGGCAAGCTCTGGATGGGCTCTGGGAGTCCTGAGCTGTGCCCCGCGCTGTGGGGCTGTGGCGGCAGCTCCACACACCATTTTCAGGGGTGAAGGATGCTCTCAGCTGTTGCCTGGGCAACGGCTCCTCCTCCAGCCCACCATGTGGCTCGGGGAGCGCTCCCCCGCCTGCCTCCCCCTGCCACCGTGGGGAGAAGGGGAAGGGGAAGGCAGCTCCCGGCCCCCGGCGCTGGCGGGGCCGGAGGCCTGGGTCCCTTCGCCCGCCCTTGCCCTGGCCTGACGATGCCCGTGGGCCCTGCCGTGCCCCCCTCCTCTGCGGTCCCCATGCCTCAAGGGTGCACCCTGACCCCCCCGCATGGCCGCAGACCCCTGCCCGCCCTGGGTGCTTCTGGGGCACCCCCACAACCACCGAGCCGGCAGTGCCCAGCTGCTGTGGCCACGCTGTGAGGTCGGATCGCAGAAGGCGAGTTCCAGCAAGGTGAGTCGGGGCCAGAGCCAAGGGGGCTGGGGGACACATGGCCACCGCGGCCCTGCTGCGAGCGAGGTGGTGGGGCTTGGAGGGCCACCGGAGCCGCTCTGCCGGCTGTAGTGGGAGCAGGCTGCCAGCACCCGGATTCCCCAGGTCATCCCCTGGCCGGGATGGAGGAAGTCCTTCCGGCCGGGCCCCGGCAGAACAATGCGCCGTGTGTGCAGCTGCAGCGGGCGCCCGCCACCCTGCCCACGGGGAGGAAACGGCGGCGGGGTCATGGCCTGCGTGGGGCACCCACATCCCGTCACCCACCCGCATCTGGCACGGCTCCGCCCCAAAACCACGCTGCCCCGCTCCTGGCACAGCCCCAGGGCGCAGCGAAGGGACAGCGGGGACTCTTGACCCCAAGCTTGGTGCAGTCTCAAGGAGCCAGAGGGGTCTCCCATGGAGGCCACGACCACCAGCGTCAGTGACAGCAGAGAAGAGCTGGTGACAACTCCCGGATGGCAAATGGCTAGGGGAGCCGTAGCTCAGGGGACAATTGCCCAAGTTAGGCTGGTGAGGGGTCTCCTTGGGGGTATGGCACCCCCAAGGGAGCGGGGTGACCCCAGGACACCCAGTGCCATTTCTGTCCCTCGCTGTATTGGGGGCCAGGCTGGCATCGCTGCCCTGCAGAGCCACGCATGCCACTGCAGTGTCCGGGTGGGCTGTGGCAGGGGCTGTCAAGGTCTTGCCAGTAGCTGGGCTGCCATCCCTGCCGGTGTCCCTGCGCCAGCCGTCACCCCGGGAAACACGCAGCTGTCACCCCCTGTGGAGGCTGCGGGTGGCACTGGGGGAACGGGTGGCCGCACCCCCAGGGTACCTCCAGGGCCAGTGCAGGGCCACCGACCGTGGGAGCCTGTGGAACAAACCCACGGAGCATCGCAGGGCCCTCACCCCACCAGGACGGGGAGCCTCCACCCGGGGATCCCCGGCCCCCACCCTGTGGGGCTCCCGCGGTCACCCCCGGGGATGCCCCGCTCCTCTCGCCACCGGCATCCCGCCGTCGTTCCCCGGGGGCGGGGAGGGGATTCCCGTGGCAGTACCGGTGCCCCCGCCGGTAGCCCCCGGGCGGCTGCGGGTCCCGGGGCGGGGGGTGCGGGGAGCCCGTGGGTCCCTCCCCGAGCCGAGGGCGGGGCGGAGCGGCGGGGCGGGAGCCCGGGCGGGCG
>WBMZ01016703.1:0-22706 GCA_013400975.1 Atrichornis clamosus | reverse complement strand
TATTTTTTTATTATTTATCCTAAATGTGGGTATATATTGCTTTTTCTTCTTTCTGGTCCTTCTCCTTTATAATCAATAGGCTTTTTATCTTTGCTTTTTTGGTATCAATTCCTAAAATGTTTATGCATGTTTAATTTTATGCACTGGCACTGCTCTAAGGACAGATAAGTGCATGCAAAAAATTTTCAAGTGGGGAAAAAGAATCCAGTTCTTAGTGAAGCAGGAGAATTTTATCTTGGCTATTAAAATGGGACAGACACATAAAAATGTCTGAACTTCTCTATTTATCAGCACCTTTCAAAGCATTCAAGCATTGCAGTCAGAGACAGTTACAGCAACTGGTGGCTGGGTCTACACAGGTATCATATTTGTAACCATTAGTATGCAGACAGGAGATGATTAAATGCACTGGTGATAAAATGTGACACCATATTATAAATGAGAATGGAAAATGAATTTATAACCATAAATCATGTATTCAAATATATGTGACAAGCTCAGACTGATGAAGACAATGCAGAAATAACAAATACTGGATATGTCAGTTTTATCATAAAAAGAAGAGATGTTTTCTTCTTGTTCTATTTTATGTCTTTTTGTTGTTGCTGTTTAAATTCATGTGTCTCAGCAAAAAAATAACAGCACAGGTGTGGCTATGGCACATCTGTTAATTTTTGGTGAATGTCAGTCAGCATTCCATTCTAACATTAAATAGGAGCATGAAATATATGAAATTCTTCTCCAGAAAATTTAATATAAATTAAGCTGACATAATCTTTTTTATCATAATAAGCACTTTTTCAAAGTTGTTCTATAGAAATCTGAAGGTTCTGTCCAATTAATATAAAATAATTTACCTGAGAAGTGGTAAGAGATTTCCTTGCCCGTGTAGCTTTATCATAAATTGATAGTCTTGTCAAGGAGACTGAAGGGAACTTTTGAGATCATCTGGGCACATAGACCCAGACTCTTCTGACTCTTGGGCATAAAAGATGTCCCAAACTTGTCTGAGTAATACACATTTCCTAAAAGAATTATTAACTTTCTCACTGAACTTGGCTGCTCACTCGGAAGATCCCAGGCTGGGCAGACACCCAAGTTCAGTGTGAGAACTATTTTGTGTGTAAACTCAAATAGAGATTTCTGCTTTGCCTGGGTCAGAGGTTTTATCTTTATCATTCCAAGCTTTAAATCCTGAAGATTTCTTCTCATTTCTTGCTTTAAACACTTGGTTTCAGCTGATTATTAATACTGCACATGCACAGGAAGTCCAGTGGGCTTAAGAGAGTGTAAGATTCATCACATAAAAATCATTGAGAGACATATTCTTAACTGATGATGTTGTGATGATGATGTTTCATGGACAGGAGAATTTTTGGAGACTCCAGGAGTCTATCCAAAGCTGTTGTTGAAATCTCAGGCAAATGTGTGTTGTCCTCAAATGTTCTGTACAAGGGGGAAATACTAAAAAAAAAAAAAAAAAGTGTATTTAGCCCTGAAATAATTCACACCTGTCCCTTAGAGAAAATCTTAATTATGATTTATGATACTAATGATATTTAAACCCACAGTGTGGATTTTTTCATTAGATAATGATATGTACTCTATTCGTACAATACATGCACTACTACTATAAAGAATAATCTACACAATGTCAAAGTGAATTGTGTTCAGGTCTTTAATCTTATTTTACTATTTTTTTACAATTTACTTGTATTTCCTTCATATTTAAAGGCACCAATCAAGGCTGGCAGGAGTGTATTAGGTGCTTCTGTGAACATGGAGGAAAAGAGAAAGTTTTGGCTGAATAATTTTAAAGCTGGCTAGGCAGGACACAAAAAAACCCAGTGGCAACAGGCACAAGAGATAAATCTGTTTGTCTAAGGTCACTTGGAAGGTCGGTGGTGGAGCTTGGAGTACAACTCCCAGTATCTGACTTCCAATATGAGAGTCTTAATAAATAATTCATTAAATTTCTCTGTTTTTATCTGCTTGCAAAATTGTCCTGAGTGTGCTCTACAGACTCCAAGTCATTCTGCATTCATTTGGGAATCACTTTTTGTAAAAAGCTCAATTATTGTTTGATTATGGCTGTCTTAACATTCTCAATCCTAGTTCCTGTTTCTTGCATGGTTCTATGGGAATGTGAGGCCTTTTTCCCCCAACGTGCACACCTCAGTCACAGTATTGCACCACCCCAAAATGCAGTGGGGCTGAGGTGGGGATGTGCAAGGGAGGAAACAATCAGGGTTACTCAGAAAAAAATAAATGTATGGTTATTAGTGCTGGTAAGATGAAAGACATCTCATTGTTTCTTTCTTCTGGATAGTCAGCATAGCATTGGTTTTACATTAATTTATCAGAATTTAGGGAATAATAATTTTGAATGTCTAAATATATGAAATTTAGTTGAATAGAAAGTTTAGAGTATCACTTTTTGAAACTAGAAATGTTCAGTCTCTCAGTAATGAAAAAAATTGATATTGAAGTAAAATTTCTATTAAAATTCAAATAACTATTCATGGAAATACTTTATTCATTCTACTCTGATATTTATGTATTATACAGAAATATCTCTGTGCCCAGACAGTCTGGACTACATTTCCTAAGTGCATGACTGTAAATCTGGGGGGAAAATGTGGTAAAATTTGGAAATTACTTTCTCAATCTACAGCTTTGATCTTGTTTGTATTATGTCCTCCACCATTCTTATTTTTACTTTTAGAAGAGAAAATATTCTGGCATTTGCATAGTTAAGTTTAGGGAAAAACCTCTGTTTTAGAAAATGTAAAAAACACCTAATTAACTGAATAATGTTTAATATAATTTCTGAAATAAGAGTGAAAAGCAGGTACTCAGGAATGTATATTTTCTCTTCTGACTTAAGTGAAGCTTATTTGCCCAACATGAGGGTTTGGCCTTTGAAGTGTTTTCTTAGCCAAGAGGTGGCCACTGCTTTCTACATCTGGCATCTTTCACTCAGGAAATGTGTTTTCCTTCAGGGAAAGAAAGCCCAAACTACCTGAGGAGGGGGCAGCTGGGGGGGTCGGGCTCTGCTCCCAGGGAACAGGGACAGGAGGAGAGGGAACGGCCTCAGGCTGTGCCAGGGGAGGGGCAGGGTGGACAGCAGGAGGAATTTCTCCCTGGAAAGGGTGGCCAGGCCTTGGCAGGGGCTGCCCAGGGAGGTGTTGGAGTCGCCATCCCTGGAGGTGTCCCAGGAAGGCCTGGACGTGGCACTCAGAGCTCTGGGCTGGGGACAAGGCGGGGATGGGGCACGGCCTGCACTCCGTGGGCTGGGAGGGCTTTTCCCGCCTCAGTGGTTCTGGAATTGGAATAATTCCTTCAATATTAAACAACCCTGGGATCAGCTCAGTTGCTTATAGCATGGTGCGGATAACGCCAAGGTTGTGGGTTTGATCCCTACATGGGCCATTCACTTAAGAGCTGGACTTAATGATCCTTGTGGGTCCCTTCCAATTCAGAATATTCTGTGAACGTGTGAACCTTTTGTAACAGCCCACCACAAACTTCCTGTGAAAAAATTCCTCCTGCTGTCCACCCTGCCCCTCCCCTGGCCCAGCCTGAGGCCGTTCCCTCTCCTCCTGTCCCTGTTCCCTGGGAGCAGAGCCCGACCCCCCCTGGCTGCCCCCTCCTGTCAGGGGCTTGTGTAGAGCCAGAAGGGCCCCCCTGAGCCTCCTTTGCTCCAGGCTGAGCCCCTTTCCCAGCTCCCTCAGCTGCTCCTGCTGCTCCAGCCCCTTCCCAGCTCCGGTCCCTTCCCTGGACACCCTCTAGCTCCTCAAGGTCCTTCCTGAACTGAGGGGTCAGAACTGGACACAGCCCTCAAGGCGTGGCCCCACCAGTGCAACCACACACTGGTCTTGCCTCCAGTTTTTTGTGCATCAGGTACATGCAGCAGCATTTTCTGTTGGTGTTGCTGTGATTTAATAGCTGATGAATACACTTGATATCACAGAGAAATATTTCTTTGGAATGTAGTCTTGGTAACCACAGCAAAAGTGTCACGACAGATAACAGTCATGCTTAATTGTTCAAATTATACTGGGACTGCTATTTACCAAAAATAAAATTACATATTTAATATATAGTTGTTAAAGAAACTGAAACAGAAATTTATACAAATAGCAGGAATTCTGTTAAGTGAACTATTTGTACTCGTCACCTACAGTACCATTATTTTGTGGTCAAAGATATACATTAGCTCTGATACTAGTGTGATGCTTTCAGGAAAATATTACCACGCTGTTAATAAGATAAATTGTTTCAAAATAGCTCTAAGACACCTTGGTGTTGTATGTCACATTTTAGAATATACACAGCTTATTTTCCACAGTAAATGAACTAGCTGTCATTTTATTCACATCTGTACATTTTATCACCTCTTCCCCTGTTGTGATTTCACAAACATCAGCAGCAAATCAAACATAGAACTTAAATATTTACATGAGGTGGAAATGGCTGAATAGGTCTTCCCACAAATAGAAAAGAATTTTCTTCATCAGCAGTGGTTCAGGTCCCTAATTTTGAGAACAGAACCTTGACTATCATGGTGATATTTATTATCCCCATCAACCTTCCTTCCTCTGGGTATTTTGTAGATCTGTGTGTGGAACACAAATTTGGGAAGTGTTCTATATTTTTATGGGTGTTGGTCTCTTCTCCCAAGTAACAATGTTTTATGAAATTTAGTTTCTTTCAAACTTTTGAAGATATGAGACTCTTCCATCACAAATATGCAATTTGGATGCCAGTATGGTAATTGAAGAATGACTGTAATATTAATATAATGAATAACAATGGATAAATAATGGATAAAATAGGAGGTGAAATACTACAAGGAGAGACTCCCAAGTTTAACACAGAATGAGATGCACATTTTGATTTTAGCTATGTTTCTTTTTCAGCTAAATAAATTTTTAACTTGGGTTAAATCAATATAGCCAGAGATAATTTAATAAAAAGACACAATTCGTATTTTCTTTTCTCTTCAAAATAAATTAATTCACAAGGTACTGTATCTTGTTTAAAACTCAGCCCAAGAGATACCAAATAAGATTTTTTTAATGTGGAGAAATAAACTCAGTGCAGGGGAGAGGAGTTTAACAACATTGATAAGTAAAATCTAAACATCAATACTTGTTAGCATTCCTTTAACTGCGCTTTTCTCTGATGTAATGAATACCTTACAGTATCTCTTAATGCTAGAGCACTATTGATTATAAAATATTATCACTTGCTACCTGAGAGCCCAGTTTATACAAATATGTAAACATACAATCTATGAAAAAAAACATAAACCACCTAAATAAATCCTAGCCAAGACAGTAATTTCACAGTACTTAATAAAAACAATAAGTTCTAATGAAGGTTGGGAATGTCTTTAAAGTCTTGACTAAGAACTGTGTTTGTATTGTTAAAATGATTTGATATAGAAGGTGCATTTCAACAGATTTTGTTGTTGATCTATCTTCCTCTAAACACCTATCTGAAAGAAAATGATTACATGATTAATTCACAGAATCCCAGAATGGTTTGGGTTGGAAGGGACCTTACAGCCCATCCATTCCACCCCTGCCATGGCAGGGACACCTCCCACTATCCCAGGGTGCTCCACGCCCCGTCCAGCCTGGCCTTGGGCACTTCCAGGGATCCAGGGGCAGCCACAGCTTCTGTGGGCACCCTGTGCCAGGGCCTCCCCACCCTCACAGGGAAGGATTCCTTCCCAATATCCCATCCAACCCTGCCCTCTGGCAGTGGGAAGCCGTTCTCTCACTGCAGTTGCTGGTGAATTGCCCCTCTCCCATTTTCCTGTATCCCTTTCAGACCCTGGAAGGGGCTGTGAGGTCTCCACACAACCTTCTCCTCTCCAGGCTGAACATTCCTAGCCCTCCCAGCCTGGCTCCAAAGGGAAGATGCTCCAGTCCCATCAGCAACTCCATCACCTCCCCTGGACTTGCTCCATGTCCCTCCTATGTTGGGGTCTCAGAGCGGGAGGCAGCTCTGCAGGTGGGGTCCCTACCTGCTGCCCGCACTGCTTTGGATGCAGCCCAGTTCACAGCTGAGTCCTGGGGGCAGTTTTGGGCACCACACTACAAAAAAACCATCAGGCCAGTACAGAATGAGCAAAAGATGTCATAAAGACAGGGCAGGGCCTGCAGGGGCCACCCGAGGAGCGGCTGAGGGCCCTGGGCTGGCTCAGCTGGAGCAGAGCAGGCTGAGGGCAGAGCTCAGCAGGGGCTGCAGCTCCTCCCGAGGGGCAGCAAGGGCTTCTGCGAGAAGATAAGTGGGCTTCTGTACACAGCTGAAAGCTGGAGGAGTGTCAGAGCTAAGGGCCAAATTCTGTAAGATAGAAAATATCCTACAAGTGCCATCCTTACTTGTGCTGCTCTGGAATGAATGCTGCGAGGCACAGGACACTCATTAATACACATTTTCATTTAGGCAAATGTTGGATGGTGTGCAGCCTTCACCTACTGCACCAAAGGAGAGAATTATTTTAATTATCATACTTTGTACTCTTGGTTCTCAGATCCTGGGTTTGATCATGTCCTGTTCAATGCAAGACGTTGAACTTTTTTTTTTTTGTTGTTGATGGGTGAGGTTTGTCATAATTTTAAGGGAAATCCATTTTGGAAACATTATTCAAAAATTTAAAACTTCCCGGATAAAGTGAAGGCTGAATTATGATCCACTTATGCAGAAAGATTAGCCAAGAGGGTTTCTGGCTGCCTGATTTTCATATGACCTACTGAAGACACCGTGAGCCTATTGAACTCCAGCTGCATCCAAGCAAACCTGCCCCCAGCAGAACTGGAAGAAATTCCTGAAGATGTGATGTTATAAAGGCAAACATCTTTGCTATTGCTATGCAGAAATCAAGTGTCAAACTGTGGCAAAAATTCAGACTAGAAAAAATGCCCCACATGTATTGTACTAGGAAAAAAAATCTCATGGTGATACCAAAATGAATGTGGGAATAAGCTCTATTTGGGGAAGAGATAGGAGGGAGGAGAAGGGATTTGAGAAGAGCACTGGAGGAGGATGCTGAGTGTGTGGTGATGGTATCAGAGCTTCTCTCTGTGGTTGTCTGTAAAACAAAATCTGTGGGAATACTGGAAATGGCGGCAATGTGTCAGACCATTGCCTGGACATACTCAAGGGTCATTTCTTTCTTACTGACAGAGCAGAAGGCTTGAAGAGGGAAGAACAGTTAGCCTTGGAATCAATTTGCCCCTGCTTTCTCCTGATTCTCTTACCTCTACTACAAAATACCCTGGAATACTTCAGATTTTAGGATAAAGTTCAAATGTGTCTTTTTACTTGTAAAACATTGCATGAATCATAGAAGGTTATTCCAGGCTTTGGGCTGCTTAATTGTAGCTTATGTAAAAAGAGAGAGAGAACTTTGGCAAAAGCAGTGTTTTTATTCCTCTGGTTAATGTTATACTTAAGGAATTCCACTAAAATCTGTGGACCTACCCAAACTTTCCAAGTGACTTATATGCAGATAGTTTTTCATGCCTTATGTCACAAGGAACTATGGAAAAGCAGATTGTATCCTCTATTCCTGCTGAGGACTGGAATAGAGAACCATGATGAAATGTATAAAATATTGACTTAATTCCCTGAAAATTTGTCCTTTCCATCATTTCTACAGATCTTAGATAAAGAATAACATTGCTGGAATAGAGCATTTGCATTTTGTGCCGGGCTTGCTTTATATCACTTTGGAAAATATCCCAATGAATCCTATGTAAACATTATTAGAAAACAATGCTTTATTAAGACTCCATGGTCTGTCTGGTTAACAGCTTCTATATCTCCTAGTAATGAGTATCAACACCATTTTTTATGTGTTTTACACTGCATTTTTGACATTGCAAAAGTAACTTCACAAATTAAGCCATTATTTTAAAATTTGCATAGGAATGTTTGTTTTCTGGGGACTTTCATAAAAGTTTAATGAAACTGAAGCTATTAGGTTCAGTTTTTTCTTCTGGAAAGCACTGTGGCTTTTGGAACACACAGTATGTTTACATTTTAAGTTGCCCCAGCATATCAATTAGTAAACACGCTTATGAGATTGTCCATTTAAAACAATATTTTTACACTACATACAGCCTTGTAAATCACAGGATGCTGACAACATGAAATGCCAGCTGTGAAATGAGAAACTGATGAAAATGCAGTAATTCTGAATTTTAATATAATATAAATCATGTCAGCAATATTTGTGAATAGCAGCTGTCAAGATTTCATTTGAACTGCATGTATTATGGTATTTTTATATTCTCTTCTCTTCTGATAATGTAGACCTCCCTCTGCCCCTTCCCAGCCTTTCTGTATGATAACCTTTGCAAGGATTGGAAATTTATATAAAAATTTTGACTGAATGGCATGAAATGGATTGTCACAATGTTCAAACAGAAAGAATAATGTCTTCAAACTGACAGAAAGTGATTTAGATAGGATATTGGGAAGGAATTGTTCCCTGTGAGGGTGGGGAGGCCCTGGCACAGGGTGCCCAGAGAAGCTGTGGCTGCCCCTGGATCCCTGGAAGTGTCCAAGGCCAGGCTGGACGGGGCTTGGAGCACCCTGGGATAGTGGGAGGTGTCCCTGCCATGGCAGGGGTGGCACGGGATGGGATTTAAGGTTCCTTCCAACCCAGGGCATTCTATGATGCCATGAATTACAACTGTGTTCAAAAGTACCACACATATCATACTGGGGTTATTTATTTTAAAAACTTGGTATTTAAACTTTTAAAAATTGTGTTTTATTTAAAGGTGTGATGGGGGCGGGGGGATGGAAAATTCTATCGAGCAGATTGTGATCTTCAGAGCCTCATCCTGCAAAGAAATCCAGTAGATCTGGATGGCTCTTTCCTGGGGTGGTTTAGACATGGAAGCAGTTGCAGAATCAGGTCCCCAGAGTGTGGAAGGCTGTGTCTGTGCACTGCCTGACAGTGCTGAGTGCATACGAAGAAAACAAAGAGCAGGCTGGAATGCCTAAAAGGAACAAATATTTTCTGAGATTTTTGCTGCTGTCTATCCATCTAAAGTAAAGGAATTTGTCCATGACTGCAAAAACCTCTGTGTTTTCTTGTCTGTTCTCTGAACTGTGGTTTTTGTTCCCATCATCTCCTAAGGTGTCAAGAAAAATCAGGAAATGCTGCTGTATTTGAATGTGCTCTGAGGTGCTGATGTTCAGTCAGTGATACAATCACAACTAAATGAGTTGCCTGTAGGATTAAGAATTCAGATGTCTGTCAGTGGAAGTGACTCGATTTGTATTGAGTTTTAGGAAGATAAAACTGAATTGCTGGCATAATTTAATACGATTTGCTTCAAAAATCAACATGTAAAATCATTTAACCCTATCCTTTGAATAGGAGCAACCAAACAGCGTTAAGCACTTGTGCCAGCAAGGTGTGATGTGCAGAGCTTCCTACAGACAGATCGCACTTTGGAGTGAGGCTGAGGGTGAACAGGGAACTCCTAAAGCTGGGAAATGCAATCATGGGGAATATCTGTGCCTTCAGAGGAGGAGCAGGTAACAGCTCTTGCTTTGATTTCCCAATCAGTGTCACTTGGCCTTTCCATAGTTTAGGCTGGGTAATTATTCTCCATCAAAGGCTCGAATTGCTGTGCAGGCACAGGTGCTGCTCGTGTACAGGGATGTCTCCTGCCAGTCAGAATGTGCCACCCTGACTGGCATTCCTTTCCTCCTCTCCTAGCTAATGTAGAAATAAATATGTAAAAGAAATGTAATCAAGAATTCTTTCATGAGGAAGCCACCATGTTTCACTCAGCAGCCTGATTTCATGCTCAGCTGGCAGGGATTGTAGTGAAACCCAGAGGGCAATCACAGGAGTTACAGAACTGTCATTTGAAGGAAAAATCTTTTCCATTTCCCAATATAAAGACTAGATAGAGCAAAAGGGAAGGGAACTTCAGCAAAAACAAATGTCAATTGAAGATAATGAGGCATAAATACACTTTACAGTGGGAAGAAACTCAATAGAGAAATTATTCAATAGCTTTTCAAAACACTAACACTTATAAAAACTGCTCCTGGATAAGTTTGCAAACACAAGAATTCTGGCCCAAAAGAAAGTAATGGCAAAGCCCCAGTGATTTTCCCTGCAGAGGGTGTGCTGTGCACTAATTGCACCTCAAAGAGCTCTAGAGGGAGGATTCATACCCAGAATGGAGTAACCAGGTGAGGCAAACACACATTCTGTAATTCCAGTAGCTCCCTCTTTGGCATGGGGGGAAATAATGGCTTTCTATTCAATAACAAATTGCTGACCACCCTGAGAAAGTTTAGATAACTGGGATTTTCTTATTTGCAGTTCCCTTTGTGGAACACAGAACTGAGTGCACTTACTTCCTCTGCCCCAACACTATCAAATCACTGAAAAATGCAAACAAAATTAAGTACTTTGATCCACTTATGACTGACTATTTTCCCCCAACATAATGGTGCCTGCTGCAATACTCTGCCAGCAATCTGGAAGCTGGGAGTCCTTTATCTGGATGAAAATACAGAGCCTGTCTTTCCACTCACAGGACAGCAAAGGAGGAGTTTGTTAAGAACTTTTAAGACTGAGAAAACAGTCCGGGGAAATCCTGTAAACTAACAGAAGGATGAGAGGAAACATTTGCTGGCTAAGACAAGAAACAATCAGAGTAGGTTTTTAAACATTTTAATATGTGTTTGTTACTCTTAGAAGACAGTCACAAACTCTTTTATACAAATTATATATATATAGATATAAATTATATATATGTGAATGAACTTCAGAGCTGGTGTTATTACTATTTGTTGGGTTTTAGGAGCATAAAAATAAGTCCTGGTCAAAGCAGAGGTCTCTTTCATTTAGTGTCCTGTTACAGTTCTGGCCTACGTAACACATCTATGACATAGGACAGATTAAATATGATCTTTGCTTTCATATAGGCCTGTAGTTCCCAAAAATCTATTTAAAAACCTCTAGAAATTGTTTCATCTTCAGGACCATTGTGCTTCGTGCCAGCTGATGAATAATTCTGATTTTAATTTTGTTATGTTATACATTTTTCTCCTCGAGAATTTAGTGATTACTCTTGGAGTCATTTGTGTTGTAAGAGATTTTTAAAAATACCCATGTTGTGATAAATATTTATCACAGACCCTTGAGGGGATTTCTTCTCCCATCTGAAGAGGCTTAGTCTCACTTCTCTATTTAATTTCTTGTATAGATGCTGTCTCAGAGCTCTTATCAGTAATGTCAGCCTCTTTATACCTTTTTTGATTCTACTTTATATTTTAAGCTGAAGTGGTCAGAATTGTTGGATTGTGACTAATTAATGTAGTGACACAGTCATGTTTTTTCTTTTCAGTAATTTTTAATGCTCTCCTTCCCTTTTTTGAACAGTTCTGTTCTCATTTGAACACACCCAAAGAACGATCCAGAGTGAAATGAAATCCTGTGCCCTGAGTGAAAAGAGTAGCATAGATCCATATCCTGATGCTGATTGTCTTCCATTGGCATTTCTTTGCATTTAGCATTATTTAATTTAATTTGTCATTTTATTACACTTAGTGTTGTGAAGTTCTTTAACAGCTTTTCTTATGACTTTTATTTCTTTATGCAAAATAATTTTGTATGATCAGCAAACTTTACCTCAGCATTCTTTTGTTCTTCTGGATCCTATGTGTTGGATATGTCTTAGCATAAATCCTTCTCAAATCCCTTGGTTCCTTTCCTATTATGGCAATTCTTTCTCCTTATCCATGATATCCGATCTTTTAAACTCTCCATAGTGCTTAAGAGAAGTTTCCCCTTTATCTATTTCCATATCTGGGCTCTGCTGAGTCTTTGGAAATGGATCATGTTAAAACAAAGAATTATAAAATGATCCTCTGGATCTGCCTGGTCCTGCCGTCCCTTAAGGGAATCAAATGGATTTATAAGGTTGAATTTACTCCATACAAATATATTGGATTTATCAACTTGATTACAAATGTTGTGCTTTATTCAGATTTCTACAAATTTACTTAGAAAAGGGGTCAGAATTGCTCAGAATTAGTTCTCAAGAAATCATCCCTGAGTCCCATTTTAAACACAGCTGTTGCATTTACCACCCTCTGTTCAGTTGTTGAAGATTTAGCCAGTAGATATCACACCATCCTCAGAGTGCAGAAAATGAATATTTAATTATGTTTTAGAACTTTTAGATGAATAATTTCTTCTACTGTCAACTTTTGATGACTTTATACTATTTTTTATTACCTAAAATCTTTTTTTATTGACATGTAAAATTGAGACAGATCCAGAACTCATAATTTTTAAAGAATGGCCCTGATGTCATGAATCTCCTTAAACTTCATAGTGAGCACTGGTGGAAAGAGTCCGTTCGGGTTTTTTGTTGCGGACTTAATTTCCTTGAGTTCTCTTTTGATTCCTTGATCATCTGTCAGCCCTACCAGCTCTGACAGGCTTTCTGCTTCTGATGTGTTTGAAAAAAGCTTTTCTTTTTAGCTTTTCTGCCTTCAGCAATTTGCTCGTCAAACCTCTTTTGGCCTTCACGATGAGGATTTTTTGTGCAGAGTTCAAGTGGCAAAACTGTAAAATGATGACAAAGTTGAAAGAAAAAAGTTTAATTTCCTACTCATTCTACATTCACTCTTCCATCCCTCCATATCTTCTGGAGCTCCACACATCCATGAACAAGAAGTGAACACAGAGACATTGATATACAACATCTGTTGACTTTCCTTGATAGTGTCAGGTTAGAAAATAAGATTCAGTGATGTCTGAGAGTGACCTACCCATGGGTAAAGGTTTTTAAACTGTATCATCTTCTTATCCTTTTTACTTCCTTTCCACTCTACAGGGATATTTTAGTGAAAGGCTGAGAGATTGTTCAGCCTGGAGAGGAGAAGCTTTGGGGTGACCTCAGTGTGGCCTCCCAGGGCCTGAAGGAGCCACAGGAAAGATGGAGAGAGACCATGGACAAGGGACGGAGGGACAGGACACAGGGAATGGCTTCCCAGTGCCAGAGGGCAGGGCTAGATGGGATATGGGGAAGGAATTGTTCCCTGTGAGGGTGGGGAGGCCCTGGCACAGGGTGCCCAGAGAAGCTGTGGCTGCCCCTGGATCCCTGGAAGTGTCCGAGGCCAGGCTGGACGGGGCTTGGAGCACCCTGGGATAGTGGGAGGTGTCCCTGCCCATGGCAGGGATGGCACTGGATGGGATTTAAGGTCCCTTCCAACCCAAACCAGTCTGGGATTCTGTGGTTAGTTACAGGATCTTTTCCAGCTTATGACTGAGGAGACAGTTACTGCTTTTTATTCTGCTTGCAGATGTTCTGTAGGGACTTGAAAGCATTCATATGATAATTAAGTAAGTTGAGATTGTTAGAATATGAATAAACAAGTTTGTAAATACCAATTATAAGCATTTATTGAGTGTGAGTTGAACAAATGTTTCTAAATGCTGTATTTGAGAAAGGAAGTTCAGTTACAAACGAAGTCTTAAAAGTCTCTGCCTTGGGACTTCATAAGTAAAAGAGACAGAAATCACTCGTACATTGCATCCACACAATCTCCTTTTCTCATAGCTGTATCCCAGAAATCAGATTTGGAGTGCCACTATTGCACAGACACAGCTCTTTTTGGCTGGAATAAGCTTTCATGCATCAGAGCAGTTGCAAGACTAAAATTTGATTTATCCAGATGCATTTTTTATAACTTGTCAGGCACTGCTGAAAACTTTGGGGATGCTTCATGTGACAAGGTGAACTGTAACATCAAAATATTCCAAGCTTTCAAGCTGAACCTCGCAGTCCTTTGTACACTGCTGATTTCAGAGCTGCACATCTGTGCACGTTGTCACTCCCAGCAACACAACCTGGATCGGGTAGGACCTGGGGAAATGGAAGTGCCCAGGCTGCCAAACTGATCCTCCCTCTGCAGGGATGGATCTCCATCACTCACTCATTACCTTGCCTCTCCCAGTTTTTCATGTGGTTCCAAACCCATTTGTATTCATCCAAGAGGAGGAGTCAGGCAATGTCAGGTACTGTCAGATTTGTGTGCAGTCCCCCTCGGTCCTTTTAATGTCCTTTTTCATGGGTTGCGTTGCTGTTCTCCATCATGAGACAAGCAGCTGTTGTCTTTTTCAGATTTTTCATATTTTTAGAAATTGATCCTTTGGTCTGATGGGTATGGGAATTTCTTGGAGAAATGCTATGAAAGAACTTCCAAACAAAAAGCACTTGCATCACACGTTTTCTGCACTTAGAACAGGCACTGAGTTTATTTCTCACTAAAAAATTGATATGAAAGAATTTCTGGTACCTAGAAATACTTAAGGAAATCATACCAAACACATTCTTGTTTGGTTTGTTCCAATGTGTATTATTTTAGTTTTGAACTCTTATTACCTCATAAAAACCAATCGCTGCAGCAATTCTACAGCACTCACAGACCCTTTCCTTTACAGCGATTCCCATGCTGGTATTTATGAAAAATGAACTTAAATAACTTTAGAAAGAAAGCAAACAAACAAAAACCCAACAAAAAACACAAACCCAAATCAACATAAGCAAAATCCCCGAACCTGTGCAGTTTACACTGCAGTTTTCCAATCATCTCCTGAAAAGAAGAATGCAGAAATTACAGAAATTTCAGATTATGTTTCAGTTGCTTGGTTTAGGGCTACAACAGTCAGGTCACAAAATTTAAGAGGAGTTGGGAAATTATCTCTTTGGATGATGCAGAAGCATGTTGGGTTAATCCCCTTTATCTTCCTGTTTCTCCAAAAATATGCAGACATAGATGGTGATTATTAGCAAAGAGAAATTTGATTATTATCAAAAAGGTGATTATTAATGAAGAGAATACTGAGTTTCTGTGAAAAACAAGAAAAGTCACATAATTTCTTTTACTTCAATCTGATTATACGTAGATATAACAGCATCTAACATAAGAAAAATCTGGGGTTTTTTTTCCTGCAATTATGAATGCTTTAAAGGTTGCCATTTTTAGGATACTTTTTGCCTGGAAAGTGATGGGAATGATATTTCAAGAATCTGGAAGTGAGAACATAGGTCTGTATTGGGGAATAAAACCCAAACAGCCTCTTATAAGATACTGTAAAAGTTTAATTTCTGAGACAGTATATGTAAAACTCCAAATTGTTTGAATTTTACTCAGTTCTCTTTTCCTCCCTCTTTCCCCCTTTCAACAGATCTTGGCCACATGTGCTTAGATCACAGTAAAGTCCTTTAGAAATCTGAACTTACTGCAGGCTGTCGTTCCAGTGTGTCTGGCATCTCCAAATCTATTACAGAAATGAGGTGACATTAATCTGCCAGTCCTCCTTCACAAGTTTCTGACTTTTTTGAGGGCCTGAGGCAAACACATGTGCCCAGTCACTAAAGGATTTGCTGATGTTCCTGCAGTGCAGCAAGTCTCTGCCCCAGCAGCTGTTGTTTAGTGATAGATCACTGAAGCAAAAAATTATGCTGGTATAAAAAATAGATCTTGAACCACAGCTCTCATTCTTATGCCTTTGTTGTGCATTGGTGGCAAACCTCTGGGATTCATTTAGCTGTAATCATTTGTTACTGAGGGGCAGAGTGTCTTTGAGACACTGGTGATGGAGTCACCTTTGAAACAAGTGCAAATGAGTCCAAATCATTCACCAATCCATCCTCCCCGGGTTACGTTTTATAACTGGCACATACTTCAAGAGCTGTTCAGAATGTGTAACACAAGCATAAACATTAAAAAAAAAAGACATTTTGCTTTTTAATCCTATTTTCCTGAGACAGTTTAATTAGTTTACTGTCTGGATTTGTCTCTTTTATTGAAGAAGGACAAATACACAAAGCAAGCTCTAGGAGGCAAATTCTGCTCCTGTTTACACTGAGGGGGAAAAAGACCTGTGAGGTGTCTGATCAAAACTCAGTGGAGCCAATAATAGTGGTCAGTGGCTTTGGATTAACTGCATAATTGTCTGGGGTGGGGTTTTTACTTCAATTGCTTTTTCATGCTCATTCAATTCCAAAATCAAATTGAAAAATGTAAGTTTTTGCTCACTTGACATGGAATTAAGTTTGCAGTTCGCAGATGAAGATGAGAAAGCTCTAAGACAGCCATGGGAGCACTTGGGGTACCACCTGTCCCAAATATCTGATCATAGTGGGGAATTGAGTGCTTTTGTTTTTGCAGTTTTCATACTGAATAAAACCATTTCCACTTATGTATAAAAAAATTACACCCATCCCCAAAAAGTTGTTTGTTTTGGTTTTAGGGTTTTGTTTTGTTTTCAGAAAACTATTTGACCCACTCTGAATAATTCAGGTATTGTCTATGGTTTGGGATTGAGAACCAATACAAGGATCCTTGCAATTACCAATCTCACAATAGTTACTGATTTAAAAGAACAAAACCAAAACCAAACAGGATAAACTCCAGATTAAAAACAGATTCAAGAAGATCTCAAGAATCCAAGTAAAATTTTTCCATTTTATTCGCTCCATATCCCAATTTTTCCCCTTTGGATCAGATTGAGCTGATTCTGGGTGCACTTTAAGTGCCTTCGGTTCTCAGCTTTCTCTCTTCAGTCCAAAGGGTTGTCACTCTGCACCAGGCTGCAAACACCCACGGAAGGGAAGAGCTCGTGTCTGCGTTGAGCTGAGGGCTGAGCAGGACCACAGCTTTGCTCCTCTCATTTTATTGGAAGGGTTTGATCCTGCCTCACTTTGTGAGCAATTTTCTACATAATTCATGTTTATGAGTGACCACGCTTTTCTTTTAAATAAGAGAACACAAAAGAAAATATAAGGATGCTCTCATTAAGCAGTTGAGTAATTAGAACAGACCCATGAAACTTTTTACTTCTTTGTTTCCACCTGAAGTAAACCACGCTCAGTTCCACTTCCACAAAGCAGGTTCTAATGGCTGTTCCAAGGCAGGAATACTCAATTCCTCCACCTTGGATTGTAAGGAGTTCACTGCTTCAGTCACATAGGAATTTATGTTTCCATGTTAACTGCTTGGATTATTTTTCCCAGTAAGAGTTTCAAATGAAATACAGAGTCAGTAGTAAGTGGGAAAGCATCTTCTATATTCTCACATAGCTGAACACTTAATTTAGCTAAGCTGAGTTTAACAATTATAACTCTGTCACTCTCTCTCAAATATATATATGTAATTGTTATATATATAGTATCTTCCTCAAGCTTAAATATATCACCACTTTGCATAATTATCATAATAGACAACTTACATTTAGTCTATCATTTAACACAAAATAACCTAGCAAAATTTGTGAACACTAGGTTACTTATTGTCAGTAACTCCCACAGAACTGCTTGGTTATGTCTAAATATCAAAGTCCAAGCCAACTTTTTCTGTTATTTTAAAGATCAGTGACAGGCATGTGCTTGTCCTATACTGTGAAGGTGTCTATACTTATCCAGTGTCATTCCAAGCAGTGATGGAAACATTCTATTTGTGTGAATGTGCTGGGTTTGACTGGGGTAGAGTTACTTTTCTTCCCAGTGGCTGGGAAATGTTTGGATTTGTCCTGAGCACAAGGTTGGTAATCCAGGGATGTTTTGTTATTGCTGAGCAGGGCTCACACAGAGCCAAGGCCTTTCCTGCACTTCACCCCACAGCGAGGAGGCTGGGGGGACACAAGAAGCTGGGAGGGGACACAGCCTGGACAGCTGATCCCTCTGATCCTGGGGATATTCCAGACCATATAGTGCTCAAGGTCATGCTCAAGGATTAAAACTGGGGAAAGGAGGAGGAAGAGGGAGATGTTTTGAGTGATGGCATTTGTCTTCCTAAGTCACAGTTCTGAGTGATGGAGTCCTGCTCTCCAGGAGATGGCTGAACACCTGCCTGCCCATGGGAAGTGTGGAACATATTCCCTCTCTTGGTTTGCTTCAGTGTGAGAATTTTGCTTTACCTATTAAACTGACTTTATCTCAACTCATGGGTTTTAGAATCCCAGAATGGTTTGGGTTGGAAGGGACCCCAAAGCCCGTCCTGTTCCACCCCCTGCCACAAGCAGAGACAGCTTCCACTATCCCAGGTTGCCCCGTCCAACCTGGCCTTGGACACTTCGTTTTCTCAGTTTTGCATTTCAATTCTCTCCCCCACGTTGGTGTGGGGGGAGTGAGTGGGAGGCTGTGTGGGGCTTGGATCCCCTCTGTGGTTAAACTGTGACACCGAGTGATGTTTTATTACAAGTCTCTCAGGTTCATGAGATCCCAAACCACTGAGGACAAATGTGGACTTCCTTCTGCTAAAGCAACAGGAGTGCTATCGGTTGGGTCACAGACGTGGTCAGCCCCTTCTCAGCAGCTGTTCAGGGGTGTGGAGGACCTGCAGTGGGTGTGGCAGCAGGAGAGCCCTGCTGTCACCGCAGCCTCTCACAGCATGGTTTCCACACGGTTCTGCCGTGAACGTCCAGATACCACACGTGCCACTGAGCTGATCTGTGGCTCGCTCCACAGAAGCAGTGTGTAGAAACTGCTGCAGGAATGGGAATAAGTAAAACAGTAGGTGCAGTATGGCGCCAGTGTTCTCGGGTTAAGACAGAAGTCCTTCAGAAGTCGAGTGCCCTGGCATGAGTGGTGATTTCAAGAATTCATTTTCTACCTCCAGCTGTCCCTATTACTGTTTGAAATGTTGAGCGGGCACAGAGTGGAGGAGCCATCCTGTGCTCAGTACAGAGCAGTCTGGAGCCCTTATTTTAGACCTGGACAGTTTATCTCGGTTGGTTATTGTGAAAACTGCAAACTTACTAAGAGAGAAGTTTAGAAATTTATTTTTTTCCCCCTTTTAAGTGTAGTGTTCTTTCTTTTCAGATATCTAATGAGTGGTTTTAACTTAAGGGTTTAGCACTGCGTTTTTGAAGCTGCCTCCTTTTTAAACATGCCTGATAATGAACTAGACAAAGTAGGAAACAACAAATAACTCAAACATGGAGTGGAATCAAGCTTTGCTCTTTGACTGTATGATTCTTCCCAGAGAGAAACACAGTTTTCATCTCTTAAAAACATAATTACAGAGAGAGAAAATTTAATTTTACCAAGAACATGAAAAGAGACTGAGAATAATATTAATGCTTTATATAAAACTTACTATTATTCATCATATAGTACTGAAAAGATTGCTAATAATCAGACAAATACACCAGCAGCAGTGACTGTTACTTACTGAATGAATACAGGTAATCTTCTACCTCCTGTTTTTTGCTTAGTCCCTTGCTGAACTAAACAATGACTAGCAGAAGTCTGACTTTTCTTCTTCCTGTAGTGTAGCAGTATTATCTTTCAGCTGACTCTCAGTTTGCCAGAGTCAATTGAGAAATATTGTTTTACCTGGAAGCACCGAGCCTTGGAAAAATGAGTGACCTGGATCCTTACTCCAACTTCTGTCTTCTAAGATGTGATAAAGCACTGTCTTAAAAATTATCTTTCTAAATTTAGAGAAGTGGAGGAAAACCTCAAGCATATTCCAGGTGTTTCCCATCTTCTGCTTAAAAGCAGTGTAAGAGGGGGAGAACACGAGGCATTTGTGTACTTCAGTGTTTTACCTTGTTAGTCTGAAACCCCAAGAAGAACACATTTCTCAGTGTACTGAGCATGTTTTTTCTGTGCTTGAGCACACTTTTAGCAACCTCAGCTGCCTGTTGGATAGTCCATGTCCCATCTACTCTTTGAAGCTCTACTACTTCAGAAGGCATTGAATACACGTCCTGCTGTTTGTAGGAACAGGGCTGAGGTAAAGAGGCTTGACCTATGAAATATTTGCTAGTTTTGGGTCTGCTGTAATTGTTAGCCTGCTTTCGTTTGGAATGGTCAAAAATCTTAAGAATTGTTTTCAGGCGAGGTTGAATGGGTCTGCAGAAGTATCTGCACAAGGAAAAATTGTTACAGATGATGTGAGTGGGAAGGATCTTGAGGCCACAGCTCTGTGTGGAGACAAGAAATGGAGAGTTCTGATATGAGAGTGGTTCTGTGGTCAAGCAAAAGTCAAACCATGGGGAGAGTTGTTCCATACCAATCCTGGAGTGCACAGATCAGTGATTTCTAGGAATACTGGTAGAGTAAAAGTAGCTTTCATGCCAGAGATGCAGACGTGCAAACCCTTCAGGCATGGGAAACAGTATATTTTATATAGCATTATCTATCTTATATATAGAACATTAAAACCTCACATTTTACTGAACATTTATAATAGTCAATATTCTTTTTCTTGGGAGTATCATTCAAAATACTCAGCAATACTTCCAAGTGTGCAGAATTTATGACAATTTTATTTCCTAGGAGTATCCACTGCTTATCATATTGTTGTTGAAATACAAAGCAAAATTGTGAATATAATTCTTTGTTTGACAGAATTATTTCTTTTGTTAGTCCGAGTGAGAAAATGCATCCATGTTCTGTTAATCTCATTTGATTTTTTTTTCACCCTTTGCATTAATGCTCAATTATAATAACATTTTGTGTTTCATCTGTCTCTTTGCTATCTAGTACAGAATAAAAAAAAACCCTATTAATAGTGGGTTCAATCAATTTCTAAGTGCATACATTTCCTCTAGGTACTGATCTAATTGCAATCATAGGAGACATTAAAGAAACGTGCTCTAAAAATGGGAAAATTGTCTAAGAGTGGTGTATACAATGAGTAAACATGTACCTGATTCTTCTAAGTGCTTTTGGAGTGAAGCTTTATTAATTCACAGAAATAATCTAATGCATATTTCAGGCTGCCTCCCAAAATGTGATTTATACGCTTGACCTAAAAGACAGCAAACACTTGAGCAACCATTTCTGTCTTACAGAGCACATGGCTCAATTTTGCCCCAGCTCTGCCTCTTTAGGAGAGGATTTCATGTGTCAGGACCCTGAGTGTACAAAGGGGGGTCCTGAGCACCCTCACTAGAGCCCTCACCCAGGTGGTCCCCACGGGCCTGGGGCTCTGTGTAGGCTCAGCCCTCAACCTTCAGTCGTCACTGGAGGTTCATCACAGATGTCCCCTCCTGTCTCCTGGTGGACCTCACGTGAGGTGCATCTGATGTCCCGTCTGGTCTGAGGGGGACTCCCTGGCTCCTCTCTCGTACCTCTGTACCTGGAGCTGTCTTAGGCCACGTCTGCCCTGCTGGACTTTGGGCCTGTGCCACAGCCCTGCTGTCAGGTGTCGCAGACCCCAACTCCCTGTGCTTCTGTCTGGACTTTCTGTTTGGCCCCTGGACCTGTTTCCCTGCTTGTCTTATTTGGGATGGCCCCTGGATCTCGTTACCAGCACCAGTCTCTGTCTGCGGGGCTCAAACCCTGTCTGTGCCCTGGGGTTGAGGAGTTGTCCTCAGCTCCTGGCTCCCTCCCCATCCCTTGGGGAGCAGCTGGCCCTGGCTGCTTCCTGGAAAAAGGAAAAATGCCATGTCCATCGTGTATGGTGTAGTTTTCATCCTGGGAAAACTCTCGCATCTCTCCAAAAGCAATCTCAGCTGGGCAATAACAGAAACAAAAGGCAGGTAGGGAGCACCCCAGTCACAGTTCCTAGGAAGTGAACTGGCAGGTGAATCCTAGTTAATGTCGAGCTAAAACAAAGAGATTTGAACTTCTGAGCTGGAAACTCCAGCATTTGTCCCTATCACACAAGAGCTCTGCATTTCAGTTCCAATTCTAGTGCAGGAGGAAAGTAAACACTGCAGTACATCATTTTCTACTGAAAGGAAATATAATAAGAAATTGTTTGGGTTTTTTTCCTATCAGCCTTGATCTCTGAATTATTAACTATATTCTAACCAAACAACTTGGTACTGAAGAAGTCTAATTTTTTGCAAGTTGAAATCACTACCTAATTCCTATGCCCAGTGCTAATTAAAATTGGGAACATCATACTCTTTCCTCACCACCTGTCTGCTCTCCAAGTGACACAGGGCTGTGAGATATAGTCCAGTAAATATCAGAACAGCAATTTTTTTTCTAGAGAATAAGTAATATACATATATGAAATAGTATTATTCAGATCTGGCATCATTTTCTAGATCACAGTATTTATGTGTACAGTCTTTAGACAGTTATATAGGATTGCTCAAGTGCTGAAAATAATATTCCATGCAAAATAAATAAATGTAGGGAGAGGAAATTGTCATTCTATGTTCCAAGATTTTAGTGACCTAATTAAAAAGATCCAACTGCATTTCTAGATAAACATAAAATGAAACTATTCTAATGCTTACTTTTAAACTGGTAGAAGAGAGCTTTGGTGTTTGATGGGATCTGATGAATGCAGCTAAAGTAGAAATAGCAAATTTTCATAGAAGATTTTTCTTCCTGGGAGCTGTTTTCCATGGTTTTAATCTCAATCAAAGTATCCCGATGTTCACTTTCAAAGTCTATGTAGTAGCTGTTGAATGTATTATTCTCCCAAATGATGCCTGGGGTTTGTACTGAAGTTATCAAATGTATTATTAGACATTTAGGCTTGTACCTTTAGTTTTGCTCTTTTAAACTTGCTTAGGGCAAAATACTTTTCTCTCCAAGACAGGAGTGAATTGTAGCTTCCAGTCTGGGATGAGATCCATGTGTGGTACATGGAGGTGCTCATGTGTTGTCCTATAAAACAAATACTGGGGAGGCACAGTGTCAATGTTAGCTAGAGTCACAGTC
>WBMZ01016702.1:0-41451 GCA_013400975.1 Atrichornis clamosus | reverse complement strand
CCCGAACCGCGGGAAAACGGCGTCACCGGCACCGCTCCGTCACTTCCGGGCCGCGGGGCGGGCCCGAGCGGGAGAAGCGGCTCGGCTGGGCACAGCCTGCGCCGCGCCGGCCGCGGGGATCCGCCCGCCCCCCTCAGCCGCCGCAGGGGCGGCGGTCACGCCGTGCCGGACACTTCAGGTGCTCAACAAGCTGCAGGCAGCCGATGCATCTTTTCCGTGACATGAGTAGAACCACAGGCCTATATATCAGAACAGCTAACTATGCGGATGCAGAGCAGGATTTGCAAATCCTTTATGGTCATTGGTTCAACCAGACCAAGTGCCGCGTCCTACCCTTTGGCCACCACAACCCCCTGCAGTGCTACAGGCTCAGGGAAGAGTGGCTGGAAAGTGACCCAGCGGAAAAGGACCCAGGGGTGCTGGTCGACGGCAGCTGACCATGAACCAGAGTGTGGCCGAGGAGGCCACTGGCACCCTGGCCTGTATCAGCAGTAGCGTGGCCAGCAGGACCAGGGCAGGGATTGTCCCCCTGTACTCAGCACTGGTAGAGTGCCGAGTCCTGTGTCCAGTTCCTCACTACAAGAAAGTCCGGAGAAGGGCAAGGGAGCTGGGGAAGGGTCTGGAGCTCAAGTCCTATGAGGAGCAGCTGAGGGAGCTGGGCTTGTTTAACCTGGAGAAGAGGAGGTTCAGGGGGGACCTTACTGCTCTCGACAGCTACCTGAGCAAAGGCTGTAGTGAGGAGGGGGTTGGCCTCTTCTCACAGGTAACAAGTGACAGGACAAGAGGACATGGCCTCAAACTGCACCAGGGGAGACTTAGGTTGGACATCAGGAGGAATTTCTTCACAGAAAGGGCTGTTAAACATCGGAATGGGCTGCCCAGGGAGGTGGTGGAGTCACCATCTCAGGTGTTCAAGAAATAAACGGGCATGACATTTGGTGCCATGGTGTAGTTGACAGGGTGATGACCAGTCAAAGATTGGACTCGATGATCTCAGAGGTCTTTTCCAACCTAAATGGTTCAGTGGTTCAGTGATCTCTAAATCTGACATTCATCCAAGTCCTAGATGAAATGTTACTTTAACACTGTGCAGTAAGATTACACTTACTGTAAGAAGTTCAGGCTCTGGGCATCGCCTGGATTTTAAGCCAATGAGATTCAAATCCCCAGGGCCCTGATTCACAGATCTTAGAAACCTACTTTGTTTTCTGCAACTGCATACTCACATTTAGAAGGCTGATCACTGCTGCAAACAAGCATATTTATTTTCAGACTTCTATGATGACAACTTCTTAGAAAAGGAAAAATATTTGTATGTAAGGATTCTTACTACATGCACATATTTATCATTTGCCTGTAAAGCAACTTGTTTTAGTAAGACTGCTGTCAAAACTCTAGATTTAAGAAAAATCCAAACAAAAATCAAAATGAGCATTACTATGGTATACAATTAAAATTCACTAGTATTTTTACATTAATACAATTTGTTAATTCATTCAGGTTTTTCCTTCATATTCATTAACTTAAAACAGGAGAACAGTCTGGCTTTCTGCTTTATGATTAGAATTAAACCAATTATAGAAAAGTGAATACAGAACAAATCAAAGTACGAAAACTCCTAATTAAATGTTTGAGTTGTAGACTATAGTGGGATTTAGACATTCTTTATTATGATTCTAGTAAAACTGTGGCAGTAACTTTACCCTGCTTCTAAGCACATTTAAATACTTCTTGCAATCACATGATACCAGATACTGTGGAAGGTTTGGAGTTTAGGACTGCCTGTAATCTACAGTTGAACCGCAGACGACTAGACAGATCTGCCAGCTTGGAAAAGTAAACCAAAACCCCAAACCACAGCTGAGTCCATTGCCTTCTCCTTCACTACTGGCTTTAAGAGCACAAAAGAATTTAAAATGAGAGCAGAGCATCTCAGAAAACTTGGTCACAGCCAATGGAGACCATACCAGCTGTCAGCAAGAAGGAAACACACCCTCCTGGTTCACTTCCCTCACAGCTGCGTTAACATGATGTCAGAGCCAGGCCCTGCCTCGTCCAGATGACAGGCAAAGAATTTGTCTCATGGTCCTCTGTGCCTTGTCCTTTTAAAGAGTTCACAAACCAGCCTCAGTGTAAATACTAATTTTCTAAAATTGTTAGTGCACCTAGCACCTCCTCAAGTCAAATTTTATGCACTTTTTCATCAAGCAAGGCTCTTAGGGCTCCCCTCCATAAACAGATGCAACCAAAATATAATCTCAGAATGTCTCATGTTAAAACTGGAGAGGGAAGAAGGGACGCAGCAGATGAATCAAGCAATAACAACCTTTAATCATCCATCCCAAAGCCTTGGATGCAGTAACTACATCTAAACTGCAGTAAGAAGACTTAACTTGTATCTATGTGCTTCCAAAGAAAGGCACATGCTTGTGCAAAACAATATGTAAATTGCTGCACCCTTCTCCCCCGCTTTTTAGATGTACTGATTTGGATGTTTTAATCCTGTATTCTAAAACATCTTTTAAATGAAGCCTTTAGATTTTTCAATAAAATTACAAAGGAAAGAAGAAAATCAGCTCTTACTGGATAAAAAAAAGAGGAAGAGAGGAAACATTGCAAGGTCTAATAAAGTATTAATGCTAATTTTCTCATCTGACCTGACAAAATCTTTATTCTAAACATCTTGCTATAACTGCTTTTAAAGTGCAGGTCACAGACATATGGAAGTCTATGAAACATTGTCCAGTCAGGAAATCCTGACTCATTGTTTCAGCTGCTATACAATCTTAGGTAATTTTATTGCCTTTTTTCACTTAAAACTGTTGCTATAGTTTTATGGTAATTGCTGGTGGGAATAAAACCCATTATTTCAATTATAGTAAAATCAGTTCTTCTGAAGTTGCATGACAGAAATGTATGCATTAAACCCACTAAATTGGGAGCTTCTGGATATTAGCCCAAATACTAAATATTGGCAGAGTTTTTGCTTGAATAAAGCCCATAGGCTGTAAAATTCATTGATTATAAAGATGTCTGCCTGAATTTCCCTGCCGGTAACAGGCAGAATTAACCATGGAGGGGACATAGCATCTCCTGGCCAGCCCTTTCTGTGCATGGACATTCCTTGCACCATGCAGCAGCCCCCAGCCCCTGGCCATCAGTGTCACCTGGAGCCCAGCTGTCCCTGTCAAGCCCCAGCACAAGTGCCAACAGGAACAAGGAGGTGACAGACCTGCTCCAGCTCCCTGCAGGCCAACTTTTCTCCAGCTGCTGCCCCCCAGGCCCCTCACCTTAGACAGAACCTCCCTGGAGAAGCACCTGGTGCAACAGACAGACCTAAGTGATGCTTGCTTCAGGAGTGCCTCAGGGACACTGAGGCCATGGCTTGAACAGGCCCTTTCCACTCCCCAGCATCACCTCCCCTGGTCACGCTGCAGCTGCGTTGGCATCAGCTCTGCCTTTGAAGCTGGAAAGGATTTACTGCTGTGATGGGGTGAAGCTGACTGGCTGTGCCCCTTGGTGGTGGTGAGCCTGACCCCTGTATCATGGTTTCCCACACAAATGCGCAGGAATAAACCCCATTTCTGTCAGTTAATATTTCTACAGTGATGTAAAATCCATAGGGACCATAACAAACATCAACTGGTTTCTCTTTAAGCTGAGAGGTATTTTTTAGATGTTTCCTTGTCTAACAGTTCAGAGCCTCTCTCCATATATTCACATTATAAATAAGAAGAACATTTTCACTCCACAGTTAAACACATCTGTGGTTTGCTCTTCTCAGAGCACTACACAGTTCACTGCTGGAGTCTCAGGTACTGCAGTGCTGAGTTTAAGGCAGGGATCACTATCAATAAAACATTTCACCAAACTGCCAAGTGGGATCTGGATGGACACCACGACTGTTGCTACTGGGTGGAGAAATGGCTGCAAGTAAACGATGTCTATGTGCTATCAACCCAGGATGCTGCACAGATACTTCTGGTTCACTTGCTTGGACATCAGAGAGGTTTTGCACTGATCAAAATTTTAAATTTTACTCATTTGTACTTGTCTATTTATAGAAAAATCGTAACTACTTATAAGGACCTTCCACATTGCTTGTTCTCCATGAGAATGGCTGTCAGAGCTGTGCCTATGTTACAGATTTGCACTAGTGCTGAGAACCAGGGTACTAAAAATTAAAATCCCTGACTGATGCAATTTATCAGATTAAGCCCTAGTGACAGTGCAATTACATCACAAAAACATGATCATTCCTGGTGCAGCTTCCCTTGCTTATGGAAGGTTTCTGGACATTAATATAAATCATGCCCTTGCATGCACAGCTGCATCACACCCTGTGCTTTGTCACACAGGTACCACCCTGCATCCCTGGCAGGCAAAGCGCTCCTAACCCCAGACACATTCTGCCCCTGGGAGGGTGCAGGGCATCCTGCATCCCCTCTGCAGGGCAGTTCATTTCAGCTGGTACTGACAAGTGGTAATGAAATAAAGGTCAGCAAATAAGCCACAACCCTCTTGTTGCTTGCAATTGCACAGCCACATTAATGACCCCGCTGCAATCCCTCCCTTCCCATCCTGCTCAGTCCCAGGTTCTGCTTCCTCTCACCACGTGAGAAAGTGCACTCTGGCACAGGCAACACCCTGTCCTGCTGCTGGCCATCTCCCCAGCAAGGATGTTTCCCATGCCTCTGCTCCCAAGACTTCCTAAGCCCACTAGAAGCAGAATGCACTCTACTGGAAGTAGTTCTCAGGAATCAAATTAATCTTAACCAACGACCTGAAAACCAATTGAAAATTAGCAACCGTAGCCTATAGTGAACACAGACGAGCATTTCTCTGAACTAAACCAACCTGTGATCTTGTTTCTTTCTGTTAAGACTGCGCCTAACAGAAAGACATTCTTTACTAAGCCATGGCAGTGAAATACCCTAATTAGGTGAAAGCGTTTGTGTACAGCATTCCAGAAAAACTCCTAGTGTGACAACAGCACTATAGGCTCTTCTACGTTACTCCCTCTGTAGAAGTAAAATCTCCTCCTCCATCTAGAACAGGTGATGTCAGTGAGAGCACAGCTCTGCGAACGTCCCTAAACCACAAGCTTCGGCCAACGCTGACATGCCAGACCTCCATCCTCCCACCCAACCTGTATGAACAAGAGCATGTACGCACCTTGACAGACGTCAGGCAACCAAACCCTTGCATTTTCAGTCTTGCAGGCCCAAAGTATTTCCTTCATGCCAAAACTTGCCCCGTACCTCTTTACTAAAGGTGCAAGACTTCAGTTAGAGAAGGGAGGACTTGCAGCTTTTATCGTGTTTTGCAAGCACAGGTCATACACATCGACTGCTCACAAAGGCCAGCTGAACATCAGAGGCCGTTTGGGAGCCAGAAGAGAGCAAGACAGGCCACTCCACCAAATAAACATGGTGGCACAGGCTAGTGATTTTGCTGCTTCAGTAACTATGTCTCAGCTTTAGGACTAATTTTGTTTCTTATGAGGAGTTTTAAAAATATTTGCAAAGGTAATTGTCCAGTGAGGTCATTTTTATTCTAACCCTTTTCTGGAATTCTTTGGGCTAGAAATGTGGTTTTCTTCAGTGCAGCACACCTATCTTTGTTTATTAGACTCTTAACTATTATTATACTCGTATTTATTATACTTTAAAAAAATTATTATTTAAAAAGGAGAAAAGCCTAAGCATCTCCAAGAGCTAGTTCTTCCCATGCTTCGACTTGGTCTAAGAGAGCAAAAGTTCCAACATGAGCCTTTGCTGCACTCTGGGTGTTTTAGGTCTTCCTACACAAACTGCCTGAAGTTTAGTAAGACACAAGCACATGCTGGGAGCTTTCCCTCAGTGCACACAAGTTTCTCCCTCCTTCCCCATTCCTATTTTCACACCACTGATAGCAGTTAATTTCCTTCCACCATCCAACAGGCTCAAAAACTATTAGGGACACGGGAACATGTCATGATCATAGAAATTTCCTGTCTGTAAGAACAAATCTATTTCTTCCCCTGCTCCACCAGCCCTTCAGCAGCCTCATTTGCTGGTGTCTCCGTTAAAGGACACACCACGTATCACCAAGTTTGGCTACTGAGTTTTATTTTGAAAACAAGTTAAAGACA
Organism: Atrichornis clamosus; assembly: GCA_013400975.1. Lineage (NCBI taxonomy): Eukaryota > Metazoa > Chordata > Aves > Passeriformes > Menuridae > Atrichornis > Atrichornis clamosus. Next base: position 35,318 of record WBMZ01016702.1, on the reverse strand, counting down.
ATACAAAGCTTGCTTAAAAATTAACAAGTTTCATGTTTTACTTAGGGAAAACAGGAACAGCATGCTCATGAAAAGGTAGGAAACATCCTTAGAAGTACTTCAGCGTGAATCTTGCGTCATTCAGGGCTCCAAAGAACACACCAGCAACCTTGTCCTGACATATACTTGACCTTTGTAGTAAGCACACAATTGCAACATCCTGAATGTCTGTAGCTCAAGTTTTCCCAGCAGGTTTTTCAGCTTGCTTGCATATATACTGAAGTGCAGCTATGTAAATATCATTTATACATGAAGATCTAACCTGTATGTATATGAAGCTTTATTTGATGTTCACAGCTGCCCTGCACCATCAAGAATGGGTTAAAAGAAGTCCACATTTGGAATATAGCAGTTATACTTTTCATTTCACATATAATGCACTTACACCAGGACTAATCTGTAAAGTAAGCCACATGCAGATGAAAAAGAAAAGTATTGTGTATTTAGGAAGCTTCCTTTAAAACAAATTATTTTATCTCCATCCAAACACTCACAATAGCAGGAAGCTGGATGATAGCCTGTTTACAATTGTATAATAGCTCCAAAACCAGTAAAGCGTTCTCCCACTATATTAAGAAAAGATCCTTTAGAAGATAAAAAATAAGATTAGTACAAAGCCTTTTGACTGAATTAACCTAAGACAAATGATTTGGACACCTATGGTGCATATTATTTAAAAATAAGTTTAAGCAGCATTTCTTTTTTCAAATATGCAAATATTCTATTCAACATTCCTACTTTCCTGATAAACCAAGGCTCAAAATTTGGCCAGAAGACGTCAGTTCCCATATCATGGAAGCTCACAAGTGCATCTGGGGGAAGATTTTCCAGCCTTGTTTTTGAATGTTATACCCTATTTTTTTCCTGTCCCCTATTTTTTTTTGCAAACAGCTTCAAAACAGTATGAAACATCTTATTCTGCACTCTCCCCTACAAAAGTTGGCATTACAAAGATCCCAATCATATTTTTTAAAAAAATCTTGCTTTAAGAATAGCAGTTTTAAGTGTAAATTGCATGATACAGAATGGTATTAGTGGTATTTGAGCAGGCTCCAGATTGGCAAAGCTCAGTGGCACACGCTGGCAGGAATACCACTATGTGGAAAACAGGGAATGGAAAAGACCTGCAGGTAGTGAACACTGCTGGCTCTCAGCTGGGTCAGCCTGACTCATGGCGTGTGCTGGATGATGCCCCTCATTTGACAAATACTCAGGACAGGGATTTCAAACATTAACAACATACTACATCATCTTTAGTCTCCACTCTGATAGTATCTGTTGTGGAAATACCCACCCAGAATTTAAGCAAGCAGCACAATATTGCCTTTAAATGAAAAAGGACAGAAACACATGCCTCTCAGTTCGTATTTCATTTCTCAGCCGTCACCTATCTTTAGGAACAGCACTTCAAGTAAAAAGCATTAATTTTAACTTTAACTGTAGTCCCCTCCTCTTAAAAATAATCCAGTAATAGCAGAAGAAAACACAAGACTTTTAGACAAACAGGTTTATAAGGTTTATTTTTCATTGCACATACATGGATTATATACAAGTTAGTAACATAAGTTACTTCTTAATTTTCTAAAAGATTGTTACAGCAAACACTTGCCATTTTAAAACATCAAGTCAGAAATCAATCTAAAAAGGTAAATATGACAATATTTTAAAAACAAAACAAATTGCACTTGGTTAGGGAGAGTCAGATACAGGTTTGTCTATATGCTGTAACAAACTATGTAGCAGGTAATATTACAGTTAGAAGTAGCTCTTGCAGTCCGTTTGTACATTAATAATTTTTTTCAATTTTACTTATTTAAAAACTGATGGATATTTCAAAGACTTCCTCTTCTTCCTAGTATTCAAGATTCATCACATGAAATGCACTAGCAACTAAGTCTTTATACAATTGCTATTCAAATATAAGAACACCACACCTGAAAATAAGGAGAAAACTAAAACATACTGATTTTACATGTATCATGAGATGAAAAGTATGGAAGGTGTTCAGCAAGAAAGCCCTGTCCACTACTTACATAAAAGAAGATTTTAAAAAATAATCACTGCACACAATACGAAGGGTGGGGTCATATAATTTTTAAGTCTCCTGCAGCAGTAATATTCCTCATTACTGTTCACAGATGAGTGTTTCCATAGCAAACCTGTTCTCAAAGTGTCGAATCTTTCGGCAATTGATGGCTTCACGCTTCTGAATTCCTGTTATATTGGTAAAGAACAACAGTGTCAAGAGAAGAAGGGCTGAGGTACATCAGAAACAGAACAGTTTTACGTTTGCTATGATGTCACTGGAAATCAGAACTACCCCTCTCCAAACCACCCCTCTGAGGAAACACACACAGGCACGTATTCAGATGGAGAAAATCACTAAGCAGGGAATGATCCTGAAGGTGTGGTGAACCAAATAAAGTAGTGGTTTAGTGAAAACCAACCTGCTAAAACCCCCACTGGCTACTTTTTAACCCAGATCTGTTCCCAATCTCCCTCTCTGTGTGGCTGTAAAAATGCTTGTGGGGATGTGAGAGAGGGAACAGTAAAGGAATAAACTGCTATAGGCAAAGTAGTATCTAAACATTATCTTGGAATCGGAGGAAGACAGAATTTAACCAAGTATTAGGCAAACATGCTCACTGCCAACCTATGCTCATCATTTATTACTACAGGATAAACATACTGAGCTTTGAATTGGATTTTTCTATTAAGACCTTTTAAGTTTTGAACATCATTCTAAGTTGTTTTTATAAAATGTATTTCTTCTCCTTGTTTTCACTAGCAGTCAGGTCTAACAACATGACAAAAGCAATTAAACTGCTTTGGAGTGCACTTGCACACCACAAAGAGATTGAACAACAACAACAAATCAAAGAACCAAAAGTAAAAAAAACCAACCAACCAAAAAGCAAATCTGAGTAACATATGAATGCAAATTTTAAGGAACTATTTAATAGCTTGTCAAGACTCTTCCAAATAATGTTTTTTGAACATTTTTCCATGAAGAAGTACCAAGCACTACAATTTTCCTGTGAAGACAGCTCTTACTCACATTTCACTGACAGAAATAGAAAGATGTGGTACACAATGTATAGATGGCTTTAGTGACAAAAAGAACCTGCAATTCCGTACTTGGACTACAAAACTACAGCTTTTCATATATTAAAGGTTTTTCTTTGGTTTAGGGTTTAAGATTGAAGGAGAGCATCAGTGAAAGCCTGAAATCCAGAAACATGTCCATGCACACACACACACACGCACACACATTTTGGCACTCCTAGCTCAACGGGGCCTTGAGCACTTTTGCACAATGCAATGACTTATTTCCATACCTACACAAGCAAATAGCAGACATACTGAGACCCACAGGCCAGTTACTTCAATAAGCAGCCCTTGCTTTAGAGTCATTCCTTTCAAGACACTCAAGCATCACTGAGGTCTCTGCCAACACACAAGACCGCGGGAGGAACACTTACCTTTCATGGCTTCTTTGCGCTGTAGTTTATAGGTTTCCTTGCCACGGCAGAGGCGGTAAATAAAGAATCCCAGCTGATCCACATTTTCAATGCGATCAGTAACAATCATCTGCTCATGAATCAAATAGGACTGAGGCAAATATGTTCCAGCCTGTCGAACAAAAATGTAACAGCTTTGTCAAAAGCCATCTCTTCATGGTCTAAGTACACAAGAAACACTTTGCAGTGTTCTTTAACATATCTTTGAATTCTTTCAAAATATGTATTATCTACAGATTTGTTATTCCAAATGTGCAAACTTCACTACGCTACAGAAATATGTAATGATTATATTTAAAAAGGTCACAGAACTTCCACTGATGCAAACATCCACTGCCCTCCTGCTACAGTAACATCAGCCTTCAGCAGTCACAGGTCAGTCCTGCACTTACCATCCAAACTTTTCACTTAATTAATAATGGCCCACCCCAGACCTCAGTGGGAATGACTCCCAAGCAGGAGCTGGCAGAAGCATGATCTGTATGGAGATACTCCTGCTGATGAAGCAGGCCAGCTGCAGCATACTCCAGCTGCAGTCCATGGGGTTGGGAAGCCTTCAAACATGGGTCACAACTTGGGTCACAACTCTCAAACCAAAACCAAACTGAGACCATCTATCCCCATAAGTTATTATGGTGACTCCCATAATTGTTTATGTGGGAAGATATTACAAAGCCATGGTGGTACATCAGGTGTTTCAAGGCAATACACTGAAAAAGGGGATAGCCATGATGACATGCAAAAGCTTCCCAAGCCTTCTCTAATCCCTCCAGTATTATTTTGCCACAGATAAAATGATGGATGAATCTGGCTCTGTGCACACCTCACTGTACATGGCTGAAGATGCAGACTTACCTATCAGCCAATTTTCTAATACCACCACTATTAAAAAATATTAGTTTTAAAAAATATTAAGAAATCCTGTTAAGAGTGGTTCTAATTTATAGTGATAGAAGTGTTCCTTGCTTTCTGAAAATAAAATGAACACTTATTGTGAAAACAAATTCAGCTTCTGTTGCGAAAGATCTCTGTACTTTTTATCGACAATAAACAACTTGAAATTTCCACTGCAAAACAAGATTGTCTTTTCAGCCCCAGTGACATGTTGAGAAGATGATTAAATGCTATTCTTCTCAGTAAAGGAAGAAAGGACTGTATAAAATTCACTTCAAATTTTGAATGAATGAATAAACTATGACTATTTTCTTCAATACACACCATAAGGAAAACAACAGCAATTTTTGTTTCTTTAATTAACAGCTTAGAAAATGTCACCCTCCCAAATTATATCACTCGTTATTTTGTAATTAAATCTCTGTACATTACTGTATCTTAACTCCTGGTCTCTCGAATCCCAGGAGAGAGCCCCAAGGGAGTGGCAGAGCAAAGCAGCAGTGCAGGACACTGCACAGTGGGCAGAAGTGCTGAGGACTTGGGGGGCAGCCTGCAAGGACAATCTTGGGCTCACGCCCTCCAAACCACAGGACCCCTGGGTGGGGCAGGAGGTGAAAGCTCAGTTCAGGAACCTCCGTTGCCCAGCAGCCGCAGGAGCAATTATCCAGCACTGGGATCCAGCGTAGCCATAAATACTGCCATCTTTGAGACATCCTGTGCACCATGCACAGTTAAAATTAGCCAGTTGGCTCAACAGCGGGAACAAGGTGGATGAGCAAATATACCTGGGTTTCACTCTTAATGTCCCAAAGAAACAAAGGAGGCCTTTCATGTCTGCACATTCAAGCAAACTGTATCAATATATAAAAATGTGGTTCCTTAGGCTAAAATTATGGTGTTTCTTAAAAAACAAAATAGCCCAGAGCTTCTCCATTTTCATAAAATGCCCTCTGCATGTATTCAGAGCTCATTTTAATGAAACTACCACATCAGTTCCATACTTTTTTTTTTCCTGGTGCAACCAGTGTGACTGCAGGACAGTATTTCCTTATTTTGTGTATGCTGCAGCACAGCTTCCCGAATTTCGGTTACAAAACATTTAGCCTGATTTTCTGTGACTTCAAATGCCCACAGCTTTTTGTTAATACAATGAGAATTAAACAGATGTCTCATGAAATTAGGGCACTCACTGTTGGGGACAATGATCAAAACAGTTTGGTTTTGCACAGATTTTCAGTTAAATGCGTGATGCCTGGTTATCCTCTTACTTGTAAACTGAGCATATTTGATTCAGTACTAATAACAAACTAGGAAATTAACATATTTTAATAGTGGAATTTGTGTGATCTAAAAATGGAAACAGAACAGCACAGACAAAGTAAAAAACAAAAAAATGGGGTCACTGAGTTTTACAGACACCACATCATCCTTATGTACAGGAAATGAAAGTGTGGTTTAATAGTCAGTCTCAAAATAGGAAGCAAAAAAGCAGCAGAAGACTTACTTGTGGTAATTTTTTCACATGGAATTTATTTATATATACAAACCACTCAGAAACGGCTAAAATGGTTCCTGGAGCCGTAATTCCAAAGCCTCTTTTACAAGATGCAAACCCAAAGATGATGTAACAGTTCTAAAGTTACAAAAGCCCAGTAAAATATTAAAACACTCTTCCCAAATCTTAGACACATTTTATCAGCTCTCTTCCCCACCTGGACTGTTTTGCTGTTCTGTGAAGCAACCAGAAGGCCAAACCCCAAGGTAAATACTACTTAAATCTGCATTAAAAGCATACGTATGTGAAGTGCACAGTGGATCCAACACACCTCACGTACATCACCCTCAAGCCACCGGATCGAAGTAGGGGCCAACCCTCGCAACCAATGCTTTGAACAATGCCCGTGTTAGAAGGATTTCCCAGTCTATCTACCTCATGCCTCTCAGTTAACTAGTCTTAGTCCAGTGCACACACACTTTGTAGACATTTTAGTCATAATGGATTATATATTAAAAACCACACTATTATCAAATAGTCCAGGTATATTTACATGATTTTGTCAGCCAAATTTATAGCATTGAAGAATAAAATCAGATTTGTTTGCCTTCCTCTGAATTAATAATTCCTTCATGATTGCAGATCATTAGCTAGGTAGGTTATAGACCTTTTTTCTCTTTGCAAAGATCTCTAGCAATCATGTGCCTTGTGTGAATGTCAGGGTTCTGCAGAAGGGAAAAAAACCCCAACTTTTTGCCTGTCCTAAGAACAAATTACTTGTGATATAATCATACCTTAATATTGATGAGCAGCTCCAGGAAATTTTTTGGTGGCATAACAACAGAAGTGTTCAGAGGAATCACATAGCACTTATCCAGGCTAAGGTCAAGATAGGCAGTGAGTCTCTGTTGAGAAAATATTTATTTTAATCAAAATAACAAGAACATCATAAAACTGACATACAGACTTTCCTGAACTGCTACTGCCTCATGCTGTTCTCCAAATTATTGTTTTGTTCACTATCAAGTATGTCCAACAAACTCCAATTTGAGGGTAGGTAAACCCAGAAACAAAGGGCAGCCTTGGTGAGAGTTTGCACCTACCACAGGGATTTGGGCAAGGCAGCAAGCAACAAGTAGCTCAAATGCACTTCAGCAAGGAAACTACAAAGGTGCATCTGAGCTGTTACTGAAACAAGTACAGCATTCAGTTACTCCTAGTACCTGCATTTTCAAACAGGGCAGAAACCTGGCTCTAATCTCCATGCTTTTACATTTTGTTATAGTCCAAAGAGGAAATGCTGCTCTAAGAACAAAACACAGAAGGAAAAAAATACTGCTACGGATAGTGGAACAAAACTAGTTTAGTTTCAAAATACTACTGACTTGAAAGGTTAATGATTATTCGTAGTTGAATTATTATCTTTATACAATACCTGAACTGCAATATTTGCCATGATTTGATAAAAAGCTCAGAGAATTATCCTGATGAATCCTGCAGCTCTGTTCACTGTGTTTTACTGCACCTTTCTTGCTAAAGAGACATTAGCTGCTGAAAGCTCTGAGGCTGTGAACATTTATAAAATTCTGAGCACCAGGAGCCCAACAGTCAAAATAATGCCAGTACAGCAATCATCAGTGCAGTTAATCTCATTACATGGGAGCAAGTGCTGCACCTATGGCAAATAACCCTTGCACTGACCTTTGGAGAAAAGCCTTTAGCTTACTGAATCAAAAAGTAGATTTCTAATATTATATTGTTCTTACTTGCTTCTTAGATGCTGCTTTTTCATTTTCTGCTTTTCCCTCTTTAGAGTCTATTCTAACTCTTAACAGAAGCTCCCTAAATATATTCAGAAATATTATTTAAATTACAGAGCTTGAGGAAGCAATGTTTTCCTCTAAATCTGGCTATGAATATTTGATAGATAGCACTTTAAACTCTGAAGTTTGCATAAAAAAATAGGACACTTCCCTATTCTTCTTTTTCAGCCTTGCTTTAAAAAAGCTGTTCAGTAAAGTCTTGAAATGTTCACAGAAATTTAGCTTCCTGAAAACCAGCTGTACAACATTTCATCGCCATCAGACAGCTCCAATCATGCTGATTCAGGAACGAAAGGCTTCTAATTGTTTTACTGCTGCTCTTAACACTTAAGAGCCATAGGCCTGTCAACTGCCCTAACAAAAATTTGATACTGTGATTCCTATCAATCAAGTTTATTTCTTAAAAAAAGGAAGAAACAGCTGAAAGTTTTGAAAAAAAGCTTTGAAACCCTAGTTCACTACCTCTAGAAATCATAGTTACCTGTGGTGCACAAAGAAATTAAACTTTGGCTAGGCTTCCTATGGCATCTGGAAGAAGAGCTCTCTTCCATGGTCCTTCCCTTTCTGCTGCTGTGTTGGGCTTTTGAGACATGCTAGGAGAGCACCTCTGGGGGTGCTTGAACACACCTTGTGACATCAGATGCAATCAGCCCCTCCAAGCTGATGCCAAAGCTAGGAGAGCCATCTCCAAACTTCCCTTGGCACCACAGCAATTGGTCAAATTCTGGCCCCGTGGACTCAGCAGAGAAAGAACAGTATTCTCTTTAGTTCCTCATCATCAGGAAAGGAAATAGGTCTGTCTATGATTTTTCCTTTTCTAAAAACAAAACTGTATTTTCAAATAGTGGTTTACACACTACCTGATGATGATTGTATCATGCTGTACTTTATGCCCAGTTAATAACTGCTTGCAGCCTGCTGCTGATCAAAACATTTCTGCTGCCTCCTCCACCTTCTGCTTCCCCCACAATAATTAGGGAGTACATTTATTAGGATGACTGAGGGGGAACACTTTTCAAGTTTTAAATGTTTTCAGCCTCTTCAGACATATTTCTTACCCGGTGGAAGTCATGGACGATATCAGCAGGATCGCTATCAGCGAATTCTGGGACTGGCACACTGATAAACTCAACATCTTCCTCCTCCAGGATCTGAATATTTTGCTCAATTGTGTGGTAGCGAGCACTCTGAGCCTCTGCCCCAGACTCAGGTAAGCTCAAGCCATCTTCAATGTACCTTATTCCACAGAAATACACGCCACCCTGCTAAAAATAGTAAACAACCCAGCAACAAAAATATCAGCAAAGTAGAAGTTTAAAAGTAATATTCTCAGAGCACTGCAGAGAAGAAACACTTGTCAGACTAAATGAGATTTTTTGCCTGTAATTTGATCATACACCAAAGTAGGAGCCAGTTGCTATCTACAACAGGGCCATGGTTAAAACCTTGATTGTACTCATCCCAGAGGGAGTTTTTCCCCTTGAATTCAAGGACAAGATCCCACAAGCAGGTTCTTAAAAATCTAGTCTTACATTTATTTTTAGAAAGACAATGAAGTCCCTACATCTATATGCATACATATTATTATTAAATTATGATCTAACTGTAGTCAAAATTACAATTTAAAACATTGAAACTGGTCATCCAAATCACCTTTAAAAAGCAAGTCTAACTCTAAATTTGGTCCTGCTTGCAGCAGAGATGGTTGGACTAGACGACTTCAAGACTTTCCTTCCAAACTCAATTATTCTGTGAAGTTGCTTAATTTTAGAAGACTTCTAGAGTCTTGAAAGTCATTTTCTAAAAAACAATTTTAAAAGACACAAAGGTAAACAAAGAAATTAAAACAACCAATTTGTGTCCTTCTATCACAGTATACATGGCAGACTACCTAAGCAAAGTATAAAATAAAGTTCTGAGTCAGAGGAAGTCATATACCAAATTTACAGGCCAGATAGTTTTAGAAATACACAACTTGTGCATACGCACGTGCCATCAATTTGAAGTCTTACACTGAAATGTGTCTTCAGTGCAATGCTAGCTCAATTCCTGAAAGTTTTCTTCAACACAGATCTGACTCATAAACAAGTACCATGAGTTTGAATGAAATGGCACTTTCAGTTTAATCCCGTTGGCATGGGGAAGGTGGGGCATCCCGCTGCTAATTACTGGGGAAACGTGCATTAGAAGTACAGCCACCTCCAGCCCCTCAGCTTGTTAACCCACCAGGATACGCTATGCTGTTTAAGCATTGTTTGCAACACCACTGCTTCCCTGTAAATTTGGTTCATGTGATAGCCAAAGAGACTATAGAAAACTGCAAGTTCAGCTAGAGTTTCTCCAGTTTAATCCCTTGGCTTTCCACGTTAGCAGCTACTAAAATCAGGAAAAAGCAACAATCCTGGTATCAAGGACAAGAACGTGCACTTCTACCTTTTAATTAGGAGCACTAACCAGTGGGTTAGAGAGATTCATGTTTTGCTTATCCTCTGCCTTTCTGGCTCTGTGATCTTGCAACCCCAGCAGTTGCTGAAGCAGGCAGGGTGTGCTCGCACCACTTGGGCAGCAGCCCAGCACATCCAGCACTGCCCAGTGACAAGTCCCCCCAGGGGAGACAATATTTAACTCAGATCTCCCATATTTCAGGTAAATGCTCCACTTCCCTGGCACCACTGCCTTCACAGAGCTCCTCTTTCCAGCAGTGCCATCCATTTGTTAAAAGACTGAAAATACATTTTGTTAGAGGTCTAATCTTGTCAGTGTGGATTAGACTTGACAGAGCATGTTTAAACCACGCTGACTGTGCTTTTCCCAAGTCCCCTGCAGGGCCTGTATGTCTTATCCCCGTGGAGGCTAGGAAAGAGAAGAGTCACCACGTTGCTTTGACAAGCAGTCCCTTTCCTGTACATTAGCAGTACCACATGCCTTAGGAAACCTGGGATCAAACAAGGAGGCTTTCAAGGAGTTAATCCACCTCCAGTATTTGGCACTGCAAAAGAGAAAAGAGAGCAGATAAAAATCTGGGACACCACTTGGGTTTCTAAACCCAAATCCTATTTAGATACATTTTTTTCTCAGGAAAGTAAGGTTTTCAAAAGTGTTGCTCCCTTTTATTTGCCAGCTTCACTTCTGCCCTCCCCTGCTGATGGGTAACTTCAGAGCAGGCCATACCCTGGCCTTTAGAAAAGCTGAAGTTTTGGGAAGAAAAAAGGTTTACTTTCTTTGGTTCAGTCTGCTGCTCCTCTGCTAAATGTGACACAAAAAGAACAGTCTGTTGCTCCTCTTCCCACAGAGAAAAACACAGCCCTTTCATAACAAGTATTTGACTTACCTGGAATGCAAAATATTTGTAGAGATAGGCACCACCCAGGATCACACCAGCCAGCATAAAGGCCAATCCAAAGCACATGCACCAGCACCAGGCCCTTCTCTGTCCAACAGGCACAGCATCCTCAGGGTCCTGCAAGGCATCCAAGAGGAATGGATCACACACTGTTCCCAAGGCAGGTAAGAGAGCAGATACTTCAGGCCCAGCAAATACAAATATTGCATCCACCAGAAATGGCTGTATGCACTTTAGCACAATTGTTTGGAAACTCACTTTATTTGGTAAAGTTTAAAACAGGTCTATTTAACTTGAGGTTTAGTAAAACTTACACTATCAGTTTCTTTTAATGCCATTGGCATTGACTAAATCAGCAGACATAAGAAGGAAATATAACATCATCTCCTAAGATACCTAGTTATACCCAGTGAGCCACTTCACAGGTTGCAGACAGAAAAATACCCATTACCAGGCAACCTCCATGCAACAACAACAGAGCGAGGAAGTCAATTCAGAAAGGTCAGATTCTTTTTTACCTTGGTATATGCAATTTAAGTGAACCTGAAGAACCAACAAAAGATCAAAGGTAATAAGAGCAGCAAACTATATCCTTTCCTATGTTGTTCTACCAGAATGAAACAGCCTTTACGGCAACTTGGCTGGCAGAATAGTGAGAGTGGAAATGAAAAAAGATGCTTTGTAAGTTGTTAAGGAAGCTTTCTGCTCTAAGATACATTTGCCATGCCTCTATCTGCTGTTCGTGTAATACTAAAAGAATGACAGGATGTTTCCCCTTTAGGGCACTAGTTTGCATAACCATGCAGTCCCCACAGGCATCCTAAGCAATAAACTGCTGCTTGCAAAATCTTTCCTCTATCAGCCACATTACAATGCACTGTCCTCCCCCAAGTGTTTGCATAACTCATATCCAAAGCAGAAAAGAAAAAGGTAAAAAAATTTAAAATTCCAACATTGAGCTACCCTGTTCGAAGCCATGATAATCCTGGGAAAACATCTGAATTCAAATAAATACAAAGAAATTCATTATCCCTTTGCAACTAAAAAGCAACAGCATAGAATGATGACCACAGCAAAATCATTATGGCCAAATGAACAAAAAACACCAAACCAGAAAACTGAGGAAGAGCGTCAGGGAAGCGCCTAAGAAGGCTTTGACAGCTGTAGTTGTTAAGTCAATATTCTGCCTTGTGTGTTGGTTTTTTGGTGTTTTTTTGTTGTATTTGCTAATTAGGATGATATCCCACTTGAGCAAAATTGTAGGTGCAGTCCCCACACTGTCTTGACCCAATTGGGAAGGAATTCCCCTTATCTGGCCAAAGCCATCTAAGCAAGACAGACATCAAATGGAAAGGGGACCCTCCCTGTAAATAGTGGGAGAAAATGGCACTTCCTGGGAATGACTCATTTCAACCACTCCACAGTGGGAGAAGCAGAATTTTGGAGGAACTTATTCCTTTTCACTGATTATTGAGGGAAATTCCTTGGTTAACAAATTAAGTACCTAATTCATTTGTAGCTAAAATTAAGTGATGTGAAACCCACCTTTACTGTACACTGCTATTATCTTTCATACAGAAGTGGCAATGCAGTTTCTTTGCCAGGCAACAGCTGCCAAAATCTGATTCAGAAATATTTAGTCAAAGGGAAGATATTTCACACATTTTATTTTACGTTACCTTGCTAACTACCGCAGTAAATCAGATTGTGAAATCTCCATCTTTGGAGGTTTTCAAGATTCAACTAGAGAAAGCCATGGCTAATCTTGCTTTGGCAACCATCCTGTTTCTAAAGGGAGGCTGGAGCAGATGACTTCCAGAGGCCCCTTCCAACCAGTATTTCTGGGATACATTACAAAACAATGTGAGATTGGCAAAAAAAATTTGCTGTGGACAGAAAAAGCAGAATGTAAAGACAAGTAACAACTTTATAATGTTTTTACATTACTAATTATTTAAGGAATTCAGTGTAAAAAATTACAGCATTACTAGCTGACTGATTTTTAACCTGGTTGTTTGCGAAGACTGAGAACAGGACATAATACCCATACTAATCTAATTAACTCTCAGGTCAAGTTTAGAGTCACTGTGGATTCTTCTATAAATCATCTCAATTATAAATCTGAACCAGGTAAACCAAGGATTTTTATTTTTATGTTGCCCTGTATCATTAGGTTAACTATTTCCCTAGATATTTCAAAGCATACAGGACACGCAATTGAAACTTTTTATAACAGCTGTCATTTAAACCATTTTAAGTTAACGTCAGAAAAAGGGACAGCAAACTAGCTCTGGGATACAACGCCAAAATATTCCCTAAAGAAGAATATAAAGAGTATCTTTATTCTTTCCCAGTGCTGCTTTTATCCCCCACACCTTTTTACCTTCAACTAGAATTATCCATTAGTGGAATAACTACCTCTTCTATTTTTTTCATTATTTTGTAAGTTCAAAAATACTAAGAAAACATGCATCTGGGAAATGGTGCAGAAGGTATATGCAGTGTGAACACCTACCTGGAAATGGGGGTTAATGTCAGATCAACTTTCCATAGGCCACAAAAATAATCAGAAAAAAAGAAAGTAACTTTTACCATGCTAAGAGGAACCTGAAGGACAAGTTTATCAGTACTCCACCCTAAATAATTTTGCTTTGATATATGAGATGACAGATGTAAACAACAGGTTTAATACAACTCTTTTATCCTTTACTACTGGCTAAAGGCTATCATTATTATTTCAGAAGGTGTCCTTAATGGTGGCATGTTAAGCTATTTTGTATCTGTTGTTGCCTATCACATTGATTAGTCCCCACCCTACAGAAAACAGCTCACCAAATTCAGAGCAAGAGTTCAAGCCCAGTTTAGGCTCTTGCTTGAGACAATGCATGAAAGCACAGCGTCTCAGTACAGAAGAAAACTGAAAGTGACGACACTGTAAAGACTTTATGCTATTGAAGGACAACACAGAATTTATTTCCTTGTCTGAAAATTAAGTATATTATCAAGCAGTTTAAAGCCAGCTTAAATTAAAATATTGTAAATAACTTACTGAAACTAAATTATGCTCATATCTGTAGTTGACTCGTAGCTAAGCTCTCTAAGCTCCTCTTGTATTGTTGCCATGACAGCTTAGTTTGGGCTGTATTGACCCAAAAGAATAATTCATCCCTTGCTATATAAATCTGACCCTCTGCACTGCAAGAGAAGAAAGTGCAATGGATGCTCACTCTTCTTCCAGGTGACTCATGTTCTGAAAAAACCCAACATTAGGTGAAAGCAGATCCCACTAAAAGGGACAGTGCTGAATTAGCACTTCTCCCCACATAGTTACAACTGCACTTTGTTCCCAGGCAGCAGCGCTGCCTTCTGAAGCCAGAGCACAACATGAGCTTGCAGCCTCACTGACTAATTTTTCTCTAGGCCAGCTTTTCATCACCAGAGGTATCTGACAAAAGAAAGCATCGTGTACTTGAGGTGACGACTGACCTCTAAAATACACCTCTGTACCTCTGTGAGCAGTAATAATTAATCATTACTATGCTGGTCCTTTTCCTTCCCTCTTTTGCTTCATCCCTGCCCTATGTACTTTCAACTCCCTTGTGAATCCTCAGCCTTAAGACGATGCCACAAAACTGATCTTCTCTGATGCAAAATGCCTTAGGAGGAACTGGATGTAAGCCCAAAACTGGCTTGTTTCCCTTGATGAGCTGATTGTTCTAATTGGAAAACATTTGATTAGCCTATTTCCCATGGATAAGACACGAAACAGAAGCATTTCTCTGCCACTTGTACACTCAATCCTACAGTGTTAAAATTAAATGGTTCAGAACTTCCCAACCTGAATAGCTTCAAGCTCTGCAGTAACAATTTTCTTTTCAGATAGAAGTATTAAATTCTCTATTATTTGAGATTAGCAAGATTCAAATCTAGAGTCTTCTCACAAAGAAGTTACAAGAGGACTGCAGTTGTTAGTACAGATCCCTCCATCAGTGGAGCTAATATTAAGCTGCTGTCTTCTTACTGAAACCATGAAACACTTCAGATGGACAGACAATACAACAAACTGTTTAACTAAACACCTCTCTGCTACAGAGAGATCTTCACAAGAACATCTTTATGATAATTAGCATTAACTGTTCTGCACTAGATTAAAAGAAAAAAGTTAATACCCTCTTAAACCTGCATTAGCGGTTATTAATGGCTAGTGGCCACATATCTCTTGCTCTTGCTCTTTTCAGTTCAATTTTAATGCCTTTTTTTTTTTCTTTAAATAAATGCTGAATTTCAGAATGACCAAATTCATGTTTGGGATAATATCACAAATGTATTCTAAGAAGCTCCAACACTGAGCCACAAATGTGTATAATTAGACTTGGTAATTACTTAGATTTTCCCCTTGTGGCTTTTTGTACATAGTGGAATGTAACTGCTTTAACATTATAGAAGTAAAGCAGTCTATAAACTTACAAGGCGTATGTCTAGTTCATATTAAAATGAGTGAGAAGATTATCAGGCCTTGTTCCTTCGCAGAAATTAAGGGCACATCTATCTAAACCACATATGATGGACAATATGCTGTGAGAAGTCCAGAATACTGCATGACTGTCAGACACCTATGCAAAAGATAATGTCCCAAATGTAAAAATAGATATGATAGATATAAGAATTTTGGGAGGGGGTAATGTCTTTCAGAACTAAGTCTTTGATCCACAGAGAAAACAAATGCAGAGCATTACTGAGTATTACAAATATTACTAAAGATGTTTGCAGTACAATACACAAAACATCCAAAATGATGCATGTGAGAGTAACATCTAATATATATACTCAAACAAATATATATAAAAGTTTACAGTAATGTGGGCAGAACTGGCTGGAAGCTGTTCAGAACAGTTTTCTTCCAAGGTCCTCTGCGTGCCACTTAGCTCCCATGGATAGACAGAATACAGTGGGGCAGACTGAGCTTCCTGAAGGCAAATATTGACCAACTGCAGCTTTAATTAGTGGAACGGGAAGAAGGGAAGTTAATGATGACTCCATAGAAGTGTTTTTTTAATGAGAGGTTAAAAAGTCTTGAAATACTGACCAATGGCTGTATAAACTGAATTCTGCTGGTCAGGCTTGCCTGCTCTGACTTGTAAATCTGACTTCTGTAGAAAATCCTCACAAAAGACAGTCAATTTAAAATGAACTTAATATAGAAAGAGCTCTGCATTCCTTCAGTGGTATTCCTGCCTGAAGACTGCTCGAAGCCTGGTATTCTATTTATTACTTGTTGCAGATGGGAAATTAAGGCAGACTTTTGCAAGACTCCTTCACCTGGCAGATGCTGCCGATCTGGAAGGCCATCATACTGATCTGCCTTTCAAGCAGCAATTTTATGCTTACTAATAAAATAAAATTTAAATTTTAAATACAATGATCTTTTAACTTGCTAGTTGGAAAAACACACTCTATACACAATACATGCTTCAGAGATGTCCTGCTTATCCAGAAAACAAGCTACGGCTGTTTATGTGCAGTTGATATCTGAACATTGCAACCCTTCAGTGCCAGCACTGCCAGTTCCTCTTCTGTCATGATGGACAGGGTCTTGTCCATCTGGCCAAAGGCTCTGCCTGAAGAACAGCACGAAAACAAGACCTTAGCTCTGCTGCAGTTTGCTGTAGTCATGTAGCCTGAATAACCAAGGAGATTAATCAATTAGAATTATCTATTAGGCAGTTGGTACTATGAACCTCTTCCCGTATTTCTAGTATCTGTATATAGTCTTTGAAGTAATATTGTAAATACAAAATTTGTTATACAGCAGTAGGAAATCCAGAAGTGAGAAGAAACTACATTGCAAGAGCTTCACAAGTTCAAAGTCCAAGGCCATTTTAATATTAGTTGAATGCTACCTTTCCTGAAATAATGGGAGAGTTTTATTTTAAAAATGAGGTGTCTGTCAAATGACTCATTTCATGGTTCAAACATTGTAACTATAATAGAATAAAAACACTAGTATAAGCAGCCAGCTCAAGATCATCTTACAAGTGGAATCAGTGCTGGTACGTAGGAAGGTAGCTACAGCTGCATATATTGGGAAAGACAGAGGTGAAGGGAGAACAAAAATCAGAAAACTTGCCAGAGAAGGGGAGCAGAAAACAAAACTAGAGAGAAACATGGTGAAACATGAAGAGTTCGATTTTTCTGCAGGAAGTAAAGGAAAATTACAACTGTAAAGTGAATGTAAAGGATGTGAATCAGCAGTTCACCCGCAGCTACGTGATAGAGAAACGACAAAAGAAGCGTGTCCTGAAGAGTAATCCAGCAACTCCTAACTGAGTGAGTAATCCTGATTTACCTAAACACTGCCTTCACTTCTGAGATAAGAGACTGCAAAACTTGATGGCAGTCGACCATGAAAGAGGATGGCTAAAGAAGGAAAAAGCCTGTAACTATTCAAACTGTGGCTTTGGTTATATTTTGGAGTAGCATTAAGATTAGTCATTGTTAGCTTTGGTCTTACATGGACTAGAAAGTGGCAGGGTACTTAAATGACCTGAAAGTTGTCTTTGCAGACAGGCAAAGACTTTTCTTCAGGTGATTCACATGCACTTTTGGCTACATCCTCATCCCAGGTTGTCTACGCTACTGTACAACCACACACTGTATCTGACTGTTTTCTTCAAACTGCATTCCCCAGATTATTCCTCTTCTCTCTTCAGTTCCAAGACCCACCAGCTTCTTTCTTCTTGCCAGTTACCCTGTGTCTATGCCCCCAGTATCTTTCCCCACCCCAGAGTTCTCTGGTATCTGCCACATGCAAAGCAACTGGGCACACCTTATTTCCATTTCCTCCCTTCTCTGTTGCCACAAGATAAACCATTCACCACATCAGGGTGCTATGCTCTGGTGAAGAGGAGCTGGGCTATGGCCACAGAACTGCTCTGTACTTTGGCCTGCCACACCAACAAGCACTCCTGTGCCTCTTGGCCTGCATTTTCACTGTAAACACTCAGGGCAAAGACTGCCCTGCTGGGTTTTTTTCTGTACAGAGATTAGCACCAAAGGATCTTAATACCACCTTATGCTCTACTGGACATGAGGAAACACTTCTTTTACTGTGTGACCAGATGCTGGCACAGCTTGCCCAGGGAGGCTGTGGACTCTTCACCCTTGGAGATATCAGAAGGTGACTGGAGGTCTCAGGCAACCAGCTCCAGGTGATCCTGCCAGAGCACTGGAGTAGGCCCAGGTAACCTCCAATGCCAGCCATTCTGTGATACACATCTACAGTTTTTAAGAAACACTTAATACTGTACAGGCTGAGGATTAATAAATAATTCTTAACCACTTGCTTCATTGAAGAAAAAAACCCCTCCAGGAGCACTAGGAGGTCTGTGCTACACAAATTATAAAGCTCCACACATCCTTTATTTACTTTGGAGTTCTATGATTCTTCTGCCTTCTTCCCAACCCTCAACATGAAAACTTAAAAATAACCTATAACATTTGGAAAATGTCTTGTTTTTAAGTGTCTGGATGCTGGTGGTGGAACTCAGGCTTTTTTATACAATATATTAATGTTGCTGAATTTATCTATACATTTTTATAAATTAGAATGATAGAAATTTGTTCTGCATTCCACACTTAGTTTTCTCAAGTATTTAAAGAGAAGTGTTCTGGTGCAAGTTTGCAAGTCATAGACTAAAAAATGCAGGTGAAAGATTGCACAGATATCTGGCAAGAGGTGCCTGAGGGATGTTTATTTTTTAAAACAAACCCCCTCAAACCTAAGAGGTCATATGGGACATTCTACAGAATGCATTTTGCTTTCAGAAAACAAAATCACCATACCCTTTATGGTTACAGCATATCAAACATGGCATTTCATTAAACTGTCCAATTTTGAAAATGCTTAATTTTTAAATATTGCCAAAATAAACCCTTTCCCCACCTGCATTCTTTCACTTACAACTAACTTACATTCTCCCATACTAACGAAAACTACACTGAATCAATCTATAACTTTAATGCAATATTTCTCTTTATCTTGAATTAGATCAGTGTTTGAAAACAGGAACTTAGAAGCTTCCTACTCCACTTAAAATGGATCAATACTAAATTATCTCTTTGACCTTGATTGTTCCAGTTCCTGTTTCTTCCTTATCCTGCTCACTTCTTATATCTGAAATTTCTCCTTTTTCCTGTGACTATCTGAATCTCAGACATCCGTATGATGGAACGCTATGTGAATTTAACCTAGATTTCTCTCAAGGCTATTTTCCCAAGCGGCATTGGCTCTTTCACCCAAGAGATCTCATTAGCATGCACATATGCACCACTGAGCCTCAGAATTTAATAACTCTATTCCCAGTTCAGCCACAGATGGTATGTCATCTCAAGCAAGTTACAAAGGCTGTGTCTCAGTTTCTCTCAGAAACAGAATCTAGCATCACAAAACTCACTTGTGAGGTCTGTAGTCCAGTCTCCTGCTTCACAGGAGGGTAGACTGTGAAGCCTGTACAGGTTGCTTAGGGCTCTTGTCCAGTCAAGGTTTGAAAACCTCCAAGACTGACACGTCAAAGCTTCTATGAGTAACTTCCTCAGCCTAAACAAGTCGCTGCACTACTTAACCAGTAGCTGCACTACTTAACCAGTAGCATAAATTCAGTTCTCCTCAAGACTGAAAAATATTTTCCTTTATCAGTTAGAAGATCTCCTTTTACAACTCATGACCACTGCCTTTTCAGCCACCTCTCAAGTGTTCAGAGGCTGCTGTGGAGTCCCCCCTGCAGCAATTTCATCTCTGGGTGGAACAAGCTCCACTCCCTAGGCCACGACTCCCAGGACATATGCTCCAGCCTCTGACCATTGTGGTGGCCCCTGCTGGACTTGCACCAGTCTGTTGCTGGTTTTTTTTGGATCAGAAAGCTCACGGCGTTGTGATGCCAGTGACTTGTATCCAGCTGACTGCCCACCAGAAGCCCTCCGTCTTTCTCAAGTAAAGCAGCTTCCCAGCCAGGTGGTCCCCCGCCTGTCCTGAAGGATGGGATGAGTCTGCTCCAGTTACAGGACTTGGCATTTGTTATTTCTGGAACTCATGAGATTTTGTTCAGCCCATTACTGTAGCCTATTGAGGCTCTTCTGAAGAGGCTGTTCTGTTTGAGGCCCTGTTCTCAAACAAATATACCCTGCTAATACATGTTAGAGAATTAAGATGCATAGGACCTGTACAGCAAGCACAGTTGTCTGAGCGGAAACCATTCTATATGCAAATACAGAACAGCATTTAATTGCACTGCTTATGAGTATCAGCACAGGAGACCTGACCTTGAAAGCCTTACGTTTAATTATGCCCGCTTTCTAGAAAAAACTGTTGTAACAAACTAAAGGGCTTCAGTGCAATTAGACTATTCAAAGTCTGAAGTGGTGCATACAGTCCAACGCCCAGCCGCTGGCTGCATCACACCCTGCAGAATCACAGATGCTGGCCAGTGTTCAAACACCTCACCAAGAGAGCTTCCCAAAACTGCAAACCTTAGACTAGACAACTCACCGCCCTGTGCAGCAGCCTCCAAGAGTCCTGTTTCGCCTTGCACCCTGCAAAGGATGCTGCATTTTCAAATGTGTAAATGCAAGGAGTTTCTATTTCTAAGTAGACTTTATCTTTTTAAATAAGTAAACAAACAGGCCTTAGTGATTCAGCAGCCATGTGAGATCCACCCCAGAGATCACTGACCCCTCCCAGTTATGATCTCCCCAGCGTACTCTTTTTCCACAGTCGTTCCACCATCTCATTCTACCCACAAAGGAGCAGAAAGCTGCCATCAAAGCAGGAGTTTGCTGAACCCTAGGATGAAGACAACCACAAATTAACCACAGATTTGCATTCAAGGAACTCTACTCTTAAAATGCCTGTGGGTTTTATGTTTATGTGTGTGTGTATATATATATATATGAAATTATATGTACTGCATATTTAATAATATATAAACTTTATGAAAATATTTGCGTGCACACACACACACTCTGATACTATATGGAAAGGACAAACAAGACACCAATTTATTTTCTCCATGATCTCTGTAATAACTGTTGGGCAAATACTACTTTGGCATTTTTTCATGATGAATTTTGTACAGCTGTTGCACAGAGGACCCTTGCTCGTAGATGACACACAGATCACTCAGAAAGGACCTACTGTTTTTCTGTATGTGATCCAAACCCTACCTAGGTCACACGATGTCTGCCACAAAATCATTTCTGACTTCATTGCAGAGCTCAATCTTATTAATTATCTTATTCCTTTGGTTTACCACATCTGTAAAATTAGGACAGATATCCGAGTTTTATAAATTAGCATGCTTTTCATCTGTAAATTCAAAGTAATTTCCACTGAGGATAAAAAGCAGTACATAAATAGTGAGAAAATGAATATTGTATTATTCATACAGATCAGGAGACTAAAAGCAGATAATGCTAACCTTTGTCAATCACAGCATAAGGGGAGGATGGGGAGAAAAAAATAGGAGGAAAAAAAAGGAATCAGTGCAATAGGTAACAAAACACGTAATTACTTATCCCAGCTGTAGTTATGTTTTGAATATGTCAATGTTTTTGGAAGCACAGAATAAAGAACGTTTTAAATTACTAGGACTTAAAAATGCAGTATTTGCTTTTGAAGGTATTTCCTGAGAGTCAGAGAGGACTATTTTCTTTTTATGCTTTTTAAGCTGATGCCTGTAGCTAGTGGCTACTACACAAGAAAGACATATAATGCTGACAAATATTCCAAAATCACAACTGCAGAACAGTTAACTGAAAAGATTACTGGAGATATGTATGCTTATCATTCTTATACCCCCACCCCAAAAAAATTAGCATCAACATTAAAGTGCTGGAAAAAAAAAAGGGAAAAAAACCTACACAAATAACAAAGAAAATAGATTTGAGTCTATAAAAACACAACTACATTTGCAACTGCCACCATTTCCTTAAAATACTCAACAGGAAAAAACCCCCATATATACACATTATATTTTGAAATTCAACTTTTCTTTACATAGATGTTCATATGCTGGATTAAATATTCATTATAATGGAAGGAGTCTAAACCATTTCCCTTGAAAATACTGTTGATTCCAAGGAAATTTTCTTTCAAATGCTTTTCACAAGTAAGCTCAGCATTTCATTTTGATCCACATCTTCAGAAATTAATAACTTAAGCTTTCCCACTGAACAGAACTTTGGTTCCAACAGCCTCTGTTTAAGTGGTATTCTTCATACTACTATGCAATGCTAGTATCTAAGGCAGTTTCTTGAAGCTTATCAAAGAGTATGGCAGCACAGAAAGACAGGAGAGAACATAAAATGATGATGTTAAGAAGAAAAAGAAGTTCTCCAAATACATTTTAAGGGCAAGGGGTCTCCGCCAAGTAAAAGTCTGGGAATCTGAAAAGAAAAACTATTCCTAACTGCAGAAAGTATTTGCAGTGTTTCTCTAGTCATCCCTGCACTGAATTCACATGAGCTGTAAGGTACAGCCATCAGCTCTTGCTCAGTCAGCCAAAAATGTGAAAGATACAAACAACTGACGAACCGCTTATCACAAAGGTCTGGCAGAATACATCCTGTTTGAAATATTAAATATCATTCTTCTGGGAAATGGTTGTATTTCTCAACCAAAGCTTTGTATTTGTTATTCAGGTCGGGAAGTTATGAGAAACAGAAAAGGAAGCGAGATACGGAGCACTGACAGAACTCCTCTGTCCCACAGGTTCATTTCCATTGCTGGTGGATGGGGATGACACAAGCAAGCTCTTCCAGATCACTTTTTGAACTTTGTAATTCCAAATCCCTAAATTCACTTAAAAATAGCAAGAGATTGTCAGAGGAGCACCACAAACTTTTAGAGATCTTGGGGTTTTAGTATTAACTGCTGGCAGCCTCTGAGGAATAGCTTTAGGAGCCAAGTGTCTCACGACCACAGTTACCTTAATTTCAGGAAGCTGCACTACTTAACCAGTAGCGTAAATTCAAGATGTAAAAGGATGCAGGGGATGATATCAGCCACAAGGCTTCTTTTCTTAGGAAGAGTCCCTCATTAACAACACAAATTTTGTTCAATAAACTCCATCTACCCTAATTTATGTTTTCAGGTAACCATAAAGTCAAGTGAAGTAGCAGAATGCTGAGTACCCCTTTGTGCCTGAACCTGGAGGGTTTTCATCTGTGTTTTGGTGGATTTTCATTAAAATTTTGGCAATGTCTGGGAGAAGAGAGAGAGAATTCACTCTGTTAGGATTTTTTACTTCTGGTCCTTTTAAATTATCATGCCTTAATCTCCACAATGCTCTGACAGATAGCAGAAGCTGGTTGGTTTAATGACCTAGTTGCATCACAGAAAATACAGGAAAACACAAAGACTGCTCTTTCCCCTACAGCAACTGGTGAAAGGTCTATAGAAAATTTGGCTGGAGGAAGCCTATAAAGGGAATAAGGGAATACCTATAAGAAAAAAAGAAATGAAAAACAAACAAAACAGTCCTAGACCACACAGATACAGACATGTTCCATAAAGTGAGAAAACCTGCTTTCCTGACAGCAAAATAAGAAAATTACTATTTATTAGTGTGTATGGTAACATATATATATATATAAACTGCAAAGTTAACACCTTTATTTCAGAAACATCAAATACCAGTTGCATAAAATCTGAGGGTTTTTCTACAAGGCAAAATAGTGTTTATTGGTTGCTCAACAGCATTTCCTAGGTGGATCTCCTCATTCTGTGTTAAAAATGTCTATTTCAGTATGCTTTAGACAAGATTAAGCTATAGTGAAAAATAAAAGAAGATTAATTTTAAAGGTTGGAGTAATAATATTCTCATAAGGAATAAATGCAGAAAGCTGCTGCTTTAAAATTCTTAACATTTACACTTTCTCATTGAACTCTCTGCATGTACAGTTATCCAAAGGTCAGCCACAATATGTATTTGTGAATCCACAGCTTCCACGTACAAAGCTGTATGTGGTAAAGATGCACTGTGCTGAGCACCCCAAGTTAAGAAAAAATAGTTTCAAAAGGTTGCCACCTGCCCAGGCAGAAGGGAGCAACAGCCTGATTTACTGAGGGCACGAAGATCTTTGGGGAGACCTTAATCTACTGAATGGCCTTTGCAAAACGTCTGAAGATTTCAACTATGCTCAGAACCATCTTTGGCTCTCCAAAGATCTATTGTGGGGAGAAATGTTAAAATACCACACATTGTTTGTTGGGAATCTGGGTCATAAAATACCCTACTGTAAAGCCAATGAGCAAAGTGGAAAATGAAATGTGGCTAAGAACCTTCACTAGGAGTATTCTGTATTTTGGCCAAGAATTATGGCATGGAAGTACCATCCCAACAACAGAGCTGTAATGGCTGCCTACAGCAAGTATGGAGACACTTCCACTACATGCCATAATACTGAGCAGTGATTTATGCAGAGACAGGCTTAGCACTCTAGATTTTTCAACTCCTTTTTAAGTAACATACTCCAATGCATAAGACCATTGCCTTCTGTAAAAGCTTTTTTTTTAAGCTCCTCTTCCTGTGACACATCCCCTACTCTTCTTGCATCTTCCCGTCTTACCTTCCCTGATTAATTTTCAATTAGTATCTGCATCAGAGGTTGCTGGGCAAATTTCAGCAAGATCAGAGTATTTCTATGCTATATCATCACCATATTTTGACTGCAAATGCTCTTTATTAAGTCCTTGGAAGATTAAATATTTGAGAGTAATCCTGCAATGGCAGAGTGGCAGTCTTCAAGGCAGTGTGCTGGGAAAAGTAGCAGAACGAGACACTGTCAAATAATTAGCCCACAAGCTCATTCCACAAATTTTTACCTTCTGGATGTTTCAGAGTATTTCGCTTTACTCATTAGTTGGTTTACTAATATCTCTAGCTCAAATATTTTTAAGTTCTTGGTAATAAAATTGTCATAGTGCAATTCTGCTGATCCTCTTCCATTCTTAGGGTTTTCCCTTTACTTCAGTCCAGAATGCCTCCCAGGACTTTGTTCATAAAAGAAAGCTTCATAAAATGTTGTAGTATTTTTCATGTTTACACTTGTGATCCAGATCTATTTATTTTCCTACAGAAACAATGTGGGAGAGGAGAAAACAAATATCCCATATATACTGTTTTGGAAATGTGACCTTTTTCAATCTACCAGAATTCACTCTTCCAATATACATTCCCATCCACACTGCCTTCAAACCTCACTTGAAGCCAAGGGTATTCCAGCAATGAAGCGTTATGAATAATAGATTTGTCAGATGTGGTTTATTTTCCCCCTTTCCTCCAAAGAACTGCAAAGGCAGCTGCAGTTGTGGAGGGAGTGGGGAAGGATCTGTTTCTAATGCAATTGTTTTAGAGAAGGCAAAGTTCAAAGAGCAGATCTTCCACTTACCTCAAAGGTATGTTTTGCAAGGGCCCTCAGTTCCTTTTTTCCTCCCCACAAGATCTGAGGAGAAACTCCTAGACTTGAAGAATCACATACCTCTAGAGCTACATTGACATTGTTTCACTACTGTTAATCCTGCATGGATTGCACAGCCTTTTCTACAAAAACCACAAGACAACACTACTGTACTCAGATCTGCTTTTATTTATGCACTGAAACACACAAGCTCAAAAAAAAGCTTACTCAAAGAGAATTTTGCACACTGTTAGGTGCAGGTCTGCAGTTCTGCAGAGAAAAGATAGAAATGTGTCAAGGAGAATGTCAAAGACTTGTCCCTCAAGAGTGATCGTTTGCTTTTGGAATCTTCATCTGTACTGAGCATCAGTTCCAAGCGTGCTATTTTAGGACTGTTTGAAGCTTTGTTCAGGCATGTTCATCCCCTGACAACAGTGCAAGAACTTTCAAATAGCTGATGCGAGACCAGACCACCTTTTGACCTGGTTAATAAATGTTTACAAGTCTCATTTCAAGGCAAGAAAAGCAATATTAAGACCTGGGCACAGTTAAGGCAGATCTTGTATCTCATCCTCAGCTGCAAGAATTTACAGCTCTGCATTAAGGAAATCATAGTCAAATGACATGCTTCTGTCAGTATCCGGACAGGGTCAGGAGGATTTGTCCCCAGTGTACAATTAGCCAGATGTATTTTGTTTGTTTAGCAGTAGAAAATAAGCCAAATTTGGTAGGCTATCTGGGAACAAACATCATCCAGGGCAGGTCTGGATTCCAAGCTAGTAAGAAGAGCCCATTTTCTAGAACATTTAGCTTGTGTCTTGCTTATGTGCTTGGTGTCAAACCGACCACAAAACCTGGGGTCAGGAAGGAATTCCACAGCTTAATCTGGGCTCAGGGAAGCCATTATTTCCTACAGAATGGCACTCCTGCTAGGAACTGGTAGCACCTAATGGATTTCCCGTAATTGCAGGCAATTTGAGTAACAATACTGTCTCATCTGTTGTGGCACACTGTTCTAGAGACTTAAATTCTCTGGTCAGAGTTTTATTTGAAAGTGCAGTATGTTCAGTAGAAGTGTGAACTTTAACCACTCGCTGTATCAGGAAGATGTCATTAGAAACATCTTTGTGTTTCCCCTTGGCTTTGAAATGACAGCAGATACTGCAGGTGAAGAACATGGCCCCATCAAAATCACAGGAAAACCTGCACCAGGGCACAACTTAATACTACAAACTTAACAGATACTGTCTTCCTAGGAAATAGTCCATCACAAAGATTTAGGAAATTAATAAAAACTATCGCTTTTGCAGAGCCAATCTGGTAATTCAGAGGCCTGATACACAAGAGACTGTGAAAGCAAATGAAAACAGCTAGACACTCTGTGTGCAACTCGCTATTTTTCAAGTTTCCATTCCCTTCTGAAAGAGCTTCGTGCAAATTACGCTACTCCTAATTAAAAATTGGGTTTGATTACAGGAGCACAGAAATTGCACCCCAAGACCTTTATATTCTAGGCAGTTTTGCACTTCAAAAACTTTAAAAGCCGCTGTTTTGTTCTTTGTTGCTGTTTGCAGAGGGGAGGCGACAGCAACGCCTGGAGTTTGGGTGCTGTTTTGGGGCGGGGGGGAGGCAGCTCTTTGTTCCTTTATTAAAGCCAGCCCAAGTTCCGAGGCGAAGTTCGCTGTACCACACAACCACCAGGCTGTGCGAACACGCTGCGGCACAAGCGCGGCCGAACGCCCAACTTCACCCTCGCGCAGCGCTCCCTCACCCTGGAGCATACGGGGTGCGGGAGCTCGCCGGGGGGGACCGCACGGGCCGGGAACACCAAGCACGACCCGCCCTCTCCACGCAAACCAGCCCCCACCGCCGGCCCGAGCACAGCGAGGGGGCTGCGGGAGCGGGCGGGCAGACGGCCCTGAAAGCCGAGGTGGGCCCGGTCCACGCGCTGCCGGGGCTAACAAAAAAAAAAAAAAAAAGCCAAACCCAACACCCCGACAAAAAACCCCAAACAAACAAACAAAAAACCCGAACCACCACAAAGCTCCCCTGAGTTGGGAGAAGCGGAGCTGTGAGGCTCTTTCCCTGTCAGCCATTTTAGAAGCGAGAGGCGAGCGGGGCGCACCGCTGCGCAGCTCTCCCCCGGCCCGCCCGCGGTGATCGCCGCGGGCAAGGGGCACACAAAGCACAGCATCGTCCCCGCCGCGCTCCCCTCACCGGGCAGCCCCGCCGAGCGGAGCGGAGCCGAGCGTCTGGCTATGCCGGGTCAGCCCCGGAGGGTCGGTCCCCTCGCTGCCCTCACCTTGGCGTCCGGCGGTAGGATCAGCACCTGGCTGTTCTCCTCCTCCTTCTTCGCCGCCTCCTTCTGCGCCAACGCAGAGTTGAACGACACCTTCACCATGGCCGGTCCTCAGCGCCCCGCACACAGTAGAAAGAGGACGAGAAGCAGCCCGGACCGGCGGAGCTTCGCGGGCTGTCTCCTACCTCCCCGCCCCCCCGCTGCCGCCTCGCCACCCCCTTCCCCTTGTCAGGCGGCTGAGGAGGAGGTGGAGAGGAGGAGGCGGTGCCTGACAGGGCGGGCGGAAAGAGGGGAGGTGGTGGCAGAGGGGCCTCGCCCTCCGCCTACCGTGCCGGGCCCGGCGCCGTCCGTCGGGGGCCCCGAGCGGGCGGTTCTCGGCTGTCGGCTCGGTAGCCGAGGAGCCGCCGCTCAGCCTGTGGCTGGCCGTGGGCCCGGCGGCATCCTCCGGCCTCGGCGGAGAGACCCACGGGGGCCCGTCCCCGCCAGCCCCGGGCCTGGCTCCTCTGCATGGAGGAGCCCCGGGCTGTCACGCTGCTGGCCCTTCGCTTCCCAGGGGCACGGATGGCACAAGCGGTCCGGTTCACCCAGTGCAGTGCCAGCATTTCCCTGGTTGCCATTTTCATTTGGGTTTTTTTGCTAAAAGAAAATGTTTGGGTCTTACGTTCGTGAAGAAAATTCCCAAAATGCTATATGGGCAGCGTGGAGGTGAAATCTACCAGTTGTTAAATCCCTCGGGAGGTGTGATCTTACCCTTTCCTGTCCGGTGCAGTGGGAGTAAGAAGTCAGGGAACTCAGTGCACCATCCGAATAGGATGCTCTACAGTAAAACTATGCGATGCACGTATTCGAATTTACATTGTGGACATGGTTGTAGTCTGCTCCGAGAAGTTCATTTTGGTGACTCACCTGGGTAGACTTGATTTCCTTGCCATAGCTTGGCAGAGTAGTGCTTCTGTGACTCTGTGAGACACCTGGCAAGCAAAATGCGGTCCTTGAATTCAGCGGGTGCTCTGCTGCTGACTTTATCAAAATCTGGTCTTTCTCCCTAGAGCATTAGATGGCACCAGGACTGAATTGTCCTTATGCTGTGTATCTCATCATCAGTGTCATTTAAAATTGTTGACCTAAAATGGCTAACAGAAAAGCTAGCTTAACCTGCTTCATCCTATCATCCTAAAGTATTTAAAGATCTACGGATAATTTAAGAAATTTTTTTAAATGAAGATATAAAATTCACAAAGCAAATCATGGTAATGTTACATGATCTCAAGATAAAACAGCTGATGGTACAGTTTGTACCCAAGACTATAAATTGCCCAAATATTCCATGAATTCAATCTTACTGCCTTAAAATTCAACAGAGGTTACTGAATCACTTCAGATATTTCACTGAAGTATAAAAAGTCATGGCTGTCAAGAAAGACAAAATACAGAGATTTCTCTAGGCACTTTTCTGACCATATTTGGTGTGACCCTGGAGGTTTTACTTTAGTAGGAACTTTCATTAAAAGTATTTGAGCATTCTACATGAAAACGATTAAGTACTTTAATAAAGCTATCATAAGCTACAGTTTCCCAGGCTACTACTAGAGATTTTAATTTTTTTTTTCATAAGTGGGACTTTATTTTCTCACTCCCAGATTGAGAAAAGCACCAGGTGACACCTCTGCTCCCATTTCAGAGGGATTCTGTGCAGGTGCACTGTGTGTTCAGGACAATATTTAGCATGCAAAGGCTGTAGTTCAGAGTTTTGCTTTGCTTTGTTCTCCTTAATGACATCTTCAGATATTCCTCACAGGGAAATGGGTATGCAAAAGACAGTCAAAGCTAAGGCATGGCATCTTATTATCTATGTCAAAGTACATCTAACTCTTTCCCCAGGCAGCATACACTCTTATCTTTCCAGATCAAATATACTCTGTCTGCTTCTTGAATCATGTTTACAAACCATGGTGGCTGACTGCAGCTGGATTAGAGCAGCACCCTTATGTGTTGCCAGTTCTGACCTTTTTATTAGTGAGAGTTTAGGATATTAGGATTATTTCTGTTAGAGATCAGCATGAGGAGAACCTCCCCAACTTATTTCCAGACTGTGCTTTTCTTCTATATGCTTGCTTTCAGGCTGTGGTTTCGCAGGCAGCTGAGTTGATTGGATGGCTTCATTCCTCCAAAAGGAAATCTTGCTTCATCTTCTTCCTCCTCTTGTCCTTCATCTTCCCCCTTATCTCACTCTTCATACTCCCCTCCCTCCACCAGCAATTCCACCCAGTGCCTGTGCTACATGTATAACCCATGCATAGCTAAGTTTTTCTGCATTAGTTATCTGCTGGGTTGGTGAGTTTTGTCAGTTCAGAGAGATATAAGGACCAGTACCAGTGAGAACAGTGGGCCTGTGAGACTAAGAATGGGGAGGTGGGGGGAAGTGGGGAGGAAGGTCTCCCCACTTCTGCATAGATGCAAGTGTTAAACCAGCCCATCAGATCACTCAAAACCACAGTGTCATTTTTTCTCAGACAAGTAGGTTTGTATCCAGATGACTTTCTCATCCTCTCTCATGTTTCTGCCCCTTTTCTTTCACGTACAAGTCTTCATTTCCTTCAGTCCCCGCCCAACCATACACCGGGTATCAGGACCACCCCCAGGAACAGATGACCTACACTGTTTAGATCTGTCTGTGTCCTTGGGCACGTGTTTTCCATTGTTTCAGCTGACACTAAAAAGGGGGCAACTCATTGTTTCTTTGTTTACTCTGGGTGGAAAACGGCTATTACATCTATCAGGACTGGAAGCTGCTTTCTCTCTCTGATGTCCCTCGTAAAATGCCACAAGGCTTCAAGCGGTACCTCTTCTTACCCGTCTACCATTCAAAATCAAGCTACTTGCTATCTCTTACACCAGGATGATCAGTTTCTGATGCCTGTACTAGAGATCTGTACATTCAAACACGTAAAATTGGAGAGGAGGGGTTAAATATTGATATTGTCTACCAACAAAGGACACTATCTTGAGATGAAGAGAATGTAGTTGTTTAATTTAAAGTTTCTTTTATAAAGCTTTTAAATGCAACTGAAAGTGGAAAGTTCCATATGGTGTCATAGTATTTTTTAATTGTTTCTGCTACTCCTTGTTTCCTGTGAATGTATAACATTGTGATATGGTGTGTCTTTTCCCTCAGCTCCTCTTCCCAGTTTTATGTCTCTCTCTCTATATCTCTATTTTTCTATCTCTGTCTAATTATAAATATCATTCTCATTTCTTGGGGCAGGGGGAGGGAGAAGACAAGTGGAAGTTGGTTCTGTGACAGACATTTATTCAGCTTGCTTTCTTAGCCAGAAGGTCAAATCCATTTACACTGTTTCAAGACTTTTCACACCATAGCTGGTTCTTCCTCTCTGCCTTATTCTCCCTTCCACCACCACTTCTTCTTCACACAGCCCCCTCAGCTTCACCTGAGAGAAGTCTCATCTACCAGATTCTTACCCAAATGGCCCACAAAAAATGTGCTGTCACACTGTCCCTTTTGTGCAATCCCTGAATTAATTTGCAAGGACTTGTACTAAGAGTAGACTTAAGCTTAGATACATTAGAACACAGGTAAGACTAGTAGCTGTATTTATATAATTCCAGTGACTAAAGTCTGTATTGGATTTGCCATTTTTATCAGCAAAATGGAGTTTTTTCCATTATATAATGTGTTGATCTGGGAATTCTTTGCCAGATTGTTTGTTTTGCTTAGATGGGGGGATATGGCCATGGCAGCATTTTTTTTGCTTTCTCACGAGATAAATCTGCTGCCACCCTTTTCTTTAACAACTCAAAACAAAAAGAACAACCTAAATTCCCGAAGGCTAAAGCAGAAAGGAAAAGATGGCACTTACTATTTTAAACAGAATAGGATAAGAAAGAAAACATACCGAAAGCCATATGAGTCTGTTTATCAGCCTCTATATTCTTCTAAATATGCCAGAGCCTGCTGAAGTTGGCAAACCAAATGGTGCATAAATCTTTGCCATTCTTTAACTTGCAGATGATTGGGATTACAGACTGTTGGTGTTTTCACATAATTTTGGACTCAACCTTTACAGCAGGCTCCCCATTTTTTATTAATCTCTAGGCAGTACTGTAATCTAAATCTTAAAAATAACATAATTTTCACAATATCTGTCTTAAAATGTAGCCACCACAACAAAGCATGAAATAAGCATGACAAACCTATTTCAGTTTGGCTTGTGCCTCCCGGCACCTCAGTCATCCCTGCTGTGAATAAAGCTCTTTAGAGTGGGTAAACTGTACCATAGCAATGAATTATGCCATAATTCAGCAACCTGCTTTGCATGGCTGGCTTCTGCACCCACGTGGAACCCCGGGGTCCACCAAGACACAGCAGCTTGCCTGACTGGGTCTGCAGTTTGTCTGGTGGGAAATTGCCATCTGCAATATGCAGAAACATACCTGCGTGTATAGTACCCAATTGCACACTCTTAATTTCAAAGAATTGTTAGCAACATGAACCAGAACCTCCTTTGTTTGAAGTCAGTGGAAGGAAGGACTCTCATGCTCTTCCCTGAAAGCTGATCCTGTCAGTCCTAACAGGGTGTCATCTATTAAATGCCAGACTGCAGGAAGGCAACCTTTATATGCATTTGTCAACACTTTATTTGCTCATTAAACATCATGATTTGGCCAGTACTGAAGAAGACTCAAATTAAAGACTGTTGCTGCCCTAGGGACTTTATAATCTAAATCAGATACAGAAACAAAAAAATCTCGGAGAAGCTAAGGACATGGAATAGCTTTGAAGGCTCACTCTCTTTCCCTTTAAGCTCTTTTTCTTCTCTCATTTCCGTTCACAGAAATAAAAAATGTGTGCAAGCCCTTGTCCTTTAGTATCCTAGCAGCTGCTTCCTTCTCCTTACCAGCCCAACAAATGCTATTTTCCCCTTTTTTATACATTAAATACATGCTTCAAATATCTTTTGTTTTTTAGGCCTTATTGACCTGATAATATTGCTTCTTTTTGCTTTGTCCATTAGCACCCAAAACTGCCAGAACTGTTGGGTGCATGTCACTAATTTACCCCAGGACACCTGCTTTAGGAGATTAAAGACAAATTCAGCTTGCTCCATGACAATATACGCTAGAATAGTGTCATAGTCTCAAATTTCTGTTTAGGCCTCAGGAGTTTTTTGTACCTGTCTTTTTGTCTCCTTTTCTGCTGCATCAAACGCAAACTTTCTCACTTGACCTTCCAGGCCTTCCCTGGCTGGCACGTGGCCCTGTCCATATCGGCTGTTAGATCTTGTGACAGGTCCTACAGATCATACTGGTGGAAACATTTCTTTTCTTTGGCCTTGGCTCACCCATATGAGGAAGGAGCTGTCCTGTCCATCAAAACCCATAAGACTGCTGAAACTATATGTTCATTGCCCAACAGAAGAGCCACATCTGTGGCAGCTGGGTCACCACAGATTTATAAAGTTGTCCTTGTCTCATGCTTCTCAGCCAGATCACCAGGACCTCATATATTTGCATTGAATGCTATAAAGCTTTGCGCTCCCTTGGGGCAAAACACTGTGTTTACAGGAGAGAAGATGGAGCCACACCTGAAACACTGAGTCTGCTGGATGGATCCACACACTGTGAGACCCTACTGCTACCGGTCCTCTGCAGTCCCAGGACTCAGTGCACTGAGTGCACTGAGTGCCTCAGGTACACTGATGTGCAGGTAAAATGACAGCCCTGCTGAGGTGAAGTGATAGGCTGCTCACCTCACTAGTCCAAATCATCCTGTCCTTCCTCTGCACTCTTGTTTTTGCCCCTTTCTCCCCATTTGCTGTATACTGCTATGTTCCCGTGGCTTTTCTGGACCTGTGGTTGTCTTTTCATAGACCCTGTGGAAGTGTGAGCATGCACACAGTGCTTTTCGACACCAACTAACTCACCCTAGGCACGCCTAGGGCATATAAACCATCCTGATAGCCTCCTTGCTTTTCATCTGAAGCAAGCAGGGGGTTGGAAGGTCAGTGGTGTGGGATTGGAACAAAATTCACATTTATTACATTTGTCAACATTTCTATTAGCCAAGGTCTTTTTTTGTTTGGGTTGGGTTTTTTCGCTTAGTTTTTGTTGTTGGTAGTGGTGGTTTGGTTTGGGTTGGGTTTTTTTGTTCCCTAAAGCTTTCATTGGCTTTGTTGATTTTCAAATCTCTTCTGTGTTTACCAGCTTTCACAAAGAAGGGAGGAACTGACCTTTCCAGCCTGATGCTGTAAGATTAATTCTATCTTCCAACTGGCGGTTTTTAGGATAAACTTCTGCAAAGTTGCATGAGTTGCACAATACAAAGCATGAAAGGCTCTGTCCTGTTTAAACAGGTTTTGATGTGGTTGACTCTTGATACTGCTCAGAGAACAGTAAACCATGTCTTGTGTTCAAGGGTTAATTTCTCTGCTAGCTGCTCTGCCACACCTAAGACAAACCTTCCCAAACAGCAGGAATCATGGGCTGCACCCAGGCATGCCAGCTTAAAACCTGGTACCTTGAGGAGAAGTTTCCCGTTACACCGAATTTTGGACCACTGTATCTGCTACAGTGACAGCTCCTTGCTTCCTATGAGTCAGGCCTTGGTGTCATCAGAGATAAACTGGATCCAAGAGTAAAATTCTTCTTTTTTTATTACTGCCCTTGGTTGGTGGATGAGCTCACACTGGATCAGCTCTGAGCTGATCACTGCTCAGATGCACCATCCCTGGGGTTCCCTCCAGGGAAGCAGCCAGAACTGGCTGGGGGGGGAGGAAGGGGAAGGAGCAGTGAAAGGGCTCCTGGCAGGCAGCAGCCACAGTCACTTCACTTTGGATGTAATACGAAACCTCATTCTTAATGTCAGAACAGCTGACATTGTCAGTCTGGCAATGAAGATGTTGGGGAGTTGCGTGTGTGCATAAATGGCCCTGATGCTGAGAGCTCTGTGTTCATCAGCTCTTTGTTGGGGTTTTTTTTTTTTTTTCTGACAGGAAGAGCATCCTGGAAAGACAGAAGGAGCAGCAACATAAATTAAGAGGGCCTGCAGGAGAATATTGGTAACAGAGGATGGGATTCAGCAGTTGTCCCATGGCAGTAATCAGAGGTATCCTTCCTTTTGTGTTTGAGATAAGTTTTTAAGACACTTGGATATTACCTTTCCACCCAATTTACAAACTTGTAAAATATCCCACCCCATTTTATATATATTTTAAAAACAACTGTAACTTCAATAAGGTCACCTGGCTTAATAAGAACAAGGGAAGATTTCTCCAGGAATGATCAGCATGAGGGAGGTTTCCTTTATAATATTGTAATTCTAGTAAAGCAGAGCAATAAGCAAGAATCCCCAGCCTATGACTCATTCACATTATACAACCCAGACTTTCTGGGACTGCTCACAATTTCAAGAAAGAGAAGAGGAGAGGAGAGG
>WBMZ01016696.1:0-54264 GCA_013400975.1 Atrichornis clamosus | reverse complement strand
CGCCGAACGGGGCGGGGCATCCCCGGGGCCGGGGCGGCTTTCTCCGGAGAGCGCGGCGCGGGGGGGCGGGACTTGCCGCTGATAGGCGGGGCTGGCTGCGGGGGGCGCGAATTTGCGCTGGTGGGCGGGGAGTGGGGAGCGGCGCGTGGCCAGGAGAGGGGCGGAAGGCGGGGCCGAGCGCCGGCGGCGGGTGCGGTCTGGGATGGGGCGGGGCGTTCCGCGCAGGGTGTGGCGGGCGGTGCCTCAGGGCGGGTCTGTCGTGAGGGGCGGGCGCTGCCCGCGGTCCTCGCCCTGCATCATCCTCGCCCGCCTCCGGCCCGGAGGGCCGCAACACTTGACCCGCCGCCTGGTCTTTCGCGACTCTCAGGCGTCGCGATCCCCAGAGGTGTTTTTTAACCAAGAATGCACCGCTCGGTCAGCACCAGGGGCTGGGGAACGATCACAGGTCTGTGTTCACCACAAAAACTCCCTCCTGTTTCCCGAGTCACTGCTTTCTATCCCTTTGCAATGTTGGGCATGAGCCTAAATTTCAGAGCTGCTTCTGTAGCACTGGTGGGAATAGGAGAAGTGGAAAAACTGAGATTTAGCAGCTCTGGAGCCCCACAGAAGTGCTACACGGCGTTGTGCCTGTGTTCTGTCTTTGGAAGGAAAGCTAATTAACCGTGACTGCAAATACACCCAAATACAGCCATTTTTGATGACATCCTTTTCCATGGATTCAGCTATACAGAACTGTGGGGAATCTGTAGCCAGTAAATGAACAATGCACCAAATGTGGGAAACCAGCCCGGTTTGGCCACCACAGCACTGTGCCTTCAATACTGTCATTCTGGTATGGGAATGCTGAAGTGAATGCACCTAACAGCCCCTACATCTACAGGTACTTGGAAAATATTTAATTGCTTCCATAATTTTTTTCCAACAGCGAACACCCACCTGTTCTTTCCAGAGCAGCATAACTGGTCTATACAGAACACACCAGGAAGCCAAGTGGGTGATTGTCTGTGCTGTTTATTTTTATGTAAATCTTTTACGTAGATAGGAGACTATACAAACAAAATGGAGATGTCAGTAAAGTAATCTTAAAGTGTTCAACAGCAATGAGTAGGATTTGTTATTTGGAGGACAAGTCCTGTACTTACCTCCCATTGAAATTGCATATACTTGACAAATTTTCTTAAGGGTGGAGAACATAGTAAGGCTTTTGATGAAAAATGGCTGAAATCATTCCCTTTAAACCAGAAAAAAATGGTACATGGAAGGAATGGTGATTTGGAAAATCCATTTGGTATAGGCATGCAGTATTTTCTTGAAGTTGTTCATAGCTGGAAACTCCTCTGTTCTGTTATTTTGCGTCCTGTTCCCTACCTCCCCTGAATATATTACCATTAGTAATATAAGTAACAGCACTATTGCTCTTTCTCTTGGCAAAATCTGTGACTTTTTAAGAAATATGTTTCTAAGGAAAAACCACTTTCAGAATATTTATTTGCAGAAAGCTAGTTTATGGAGTACACTAACTTTTTATAAGTATTGCTGTTATGTCTTTTTGGCAGCAACTCAGCATGCAATGCCAATCTGAAAAAGCAACTAAGGATGAGATGCTTAACTGTTTGGACAATTAAGAATGGGGACAGCACTTGCTCAAATGTCTCTTTAAACCTCTTATTGAAGAATGATATCACACTTTCAGCTAGTAAAGTTTTCCTCTCACTTTTCAAAGGGCAGTTGCCAGCACTGGGAAACTTCTCTCACCACACACAGATTGCAGCATTGATGGCAAATATTAGGATGGATGAACAAGGATTAGCTCTCACAATGGTACAGAATGGGCCATATCTCCAGATGAAAAGCCTTGTTGAGAAAAGCTCTGCAGCTAATGATGGAAAGCTAAAACCAGGTAAAAAGAACCAGTAGTGATATTAAAATTTAATAGCATTGAAAATATCCTTGTTCTGCATTTATGCTTTGAGCCTGTCTCTGATTTATTTACACTTACACAGATCAAAAGAAACTCAGTTTAAAATTACAGAGAAAAGAAACTAGCACAAACTGTATAAAGCTCAATGCCAGCATTCCATTGTGATGAAATACCTGTGATCTTAAAATAGCTGATAGGGTGACTGTTCCATAATCAGATCAAGATTTAAGTTTATGCATTGTTCTCCAGCAAAAATGGCTTTCCTATTTATCAGCAGATTTGTCCAAAAAATAGTTTTGTGTAGCAACTAAACTTGAATAATATCATTCTTTATTTAGTGCATTATTGTTCAAGAAATTTCACTCTACAAGGAATACAAAACTTCCCAAGGTTTGAAATTAATTTGCTTTATTGTTTGCTTTTTATTTCTCTTTATTACCCAGAGTAGTTACAAAGTGGCAATGGACTAATCCCTGTGCTTTAACAATCCACACAGGTGTTCATTTGCTAAATGTTTTAAACCTGAAATGAACCATATCAGTACTAGCAGACTATTACCAGTTATTAAAGGTTTCTTGTGGAACATCTGACACCTGTATTAAACTTGAAATTGAAAGCTCTGTAAATGTGAGTGCTTCACATGGGTCCCCAGCCCAATTACATTAAACTCATGAACTACAGTTTGGGGACGATTCTGTAGTGCTATGTTAATTCCCAGCATTAAATTGTCTCTAACATTGAAATCTGTGAAGCGAAGACTTGAGTGTAATGAAGTGATTCAGAAATTTACTGCCTGTATAGTGAAAATGCGTATCTTTAAATCAGAAGAATTTTCCTAGCAGTGCCTTTATAGTTTCAGCAGTCCTTTCTTCTCACACCTTTTAGAATTCCAAGCACCAGGAAGAAATAGCTATTTGTTTGATGAAATAAAAATCATCAAGTGGAGTTCTTAGCCTCTTTTTTAAAAAAAAGGCTTTGCACTTTTGATCTAAGAATCAGTGGAAAAATCTGGAACATAAAATAGAAATGGATTTGAATTTGAACTAAGTACTTTTTTATTATTATTTTCTTAGGACATGATAGCACTCATCCATTCCCTGAAAAAAACCACCTATGGTGTACAAAAGTGTATATATATGATACTGATTTTTTTATTGGGTTGTTTGGGGTTTTTATACATCTATAATTAGAATATGAATCATTGATTATTAAGAATATGCATCACTGAAACTAAAGAGTTCTATTTGCAGCAATTAGAAGCAGGCAAGCTCCAAAAGCATTTGCAATAAAGGCTACAAGGAGCGAAATTATTTACAGGATGTGATTTGTTGGATTTACTGCAGCAAGTACTGAGTGGTTCAAAGGGAGTTGAGGACTTGTAACAGAGATTGCTTCTTTATAATTGATCTTATTTCTTAGAACCAAAAGAAACAATTTGAGTATGCTTCATGGAGCACCTGGATCTAACTCAGCACATTCCCCATGCCAAAAACCCCACCAAACAGCTGAATTTGTTCAGTTTATGTTTGGAGTGACCTTATAAAAACCTTGTGTTTAGGTCCAAAGCTTTAAAATTTTGCAAAAAATACAGTATTTTGTAGAAGCCACGTCTCCTAATCATACCACAAGCAGCACACTTATTTTGGCATTAATACCAATGCACAGAGCGCGGGGCTTGAGAAAAATATTATGCACAAAAGCACTACTTTGGAGGTTTTCTGGCAGTGAATTAGATTTTATCCTTACGGACTTTTTTTTTTTCCAGTTGACTAAGATGAGTATCATCCATAAAGTTTCAAACAGTAACCTATTAGAACAATTTTATTACTGCTTGTAGCTTGAATGAGCTGGTGCCACTCTGCTGACTTTAAGAGGAGGTAGAAATTAACAGTAGTGGGAGGCACCAATGTCTTAAAATCCTAGTCACTTACCCAAACTGGCATGTACACATGCATGCCCTATTCTCCATACCAGCAAGAAGAAACAGGGCTGACCAGCATGTGTGTTTCCTCAAAGTACCTTCAATAGTGCAAGAAGTTATCCACAAGAATCTTTGGTGGCCACTGAAGGATATCAATCACAAAATTGATACATGCACTGAAGAGCTGCGTGGTTCACACTCTACATGCTGGAGAATATAATTATCTATATCTGAGTTCAGAGATGGCCTTGACTTACCACAACAGTGTTATCAGGACAGTGTGGGCAGAAAAAACAGAATTGTAGAAGAATTTATTAAAAGCTGAGAGTATCTTGCGGGTATTTTAAAGCCTAAATACATTTATGTCTGCATTTTGTAACACGTAATTTAGGTGATTTTTCTGTTTGAGGCCGAGAACCTACATAAAACTGCTGGTAAAATGTTTTCTGTTGCTTTCTTGGTATCTGCTGGCCTGATTCTTGTTCCAGAACTTCTTGTTTACACCTCAGTAGAACAAGTCACTTGTGACAAACTAGAGTGGAGACAGGGTGTGATGATGATGAAGTAGGAGCAGTTAGTGAAAAAAGTGAATGAAAAAAATGGTAGCCAATATTTCAGGTAAAGAATTTCAAAGTTTGTAAATTTTTGCTACAGGCATTTTTAACCCAGAAGGGTTAACAAGAAAACAGAACAGATGGAGAGAGGCTCCTTGTTCTGCCTGATGTGGCAGCAGCCTGTGGTATTGCTTGTCCAAGCCCTGCGCTGGTGTGTTGCAGTTCAGTACATGTTACTGATACTGTTCCTCTGTGCAACTGTTTCTGCCAGGCTGTTGAGAGAGCTGTAGTCTGCTGCACATCGGTTCTGCTTGCCTTTTTGTCTCAGGTTTGCACAATAACACAAAATCACAGGTTTGCACAATAATTGCAAATCCCTCCACACTCCATTTTGTTAGACCTCATGGTATATATAGGTGCTGGGGCTTCTGTACTGTTATTCTTGGATGCAGTACTGCTTTTTGCAGAACTGCAGCTCTGTGCTTTCCACTGGCAGCCAGTACTAAGAACAGTATTTGCAGCCTTATCGCCTAAAACAAACAAACACACACAAACCCCGTCCAGACTTTCTGCTGGAATGCCTCAGCTTTTGTAGGCACCTCCTACTTAGCCCCTGGCCTGGCCTGACCATGCCTTGCAAGGTGCCCACGCGTTGTTATTCTGACATGGCCCTTCCTGCCTCCTCAATGAGCATAAAGTCTGGCTGGCAATGAAGCCACTGAAGGCAGAGGCCATGTCCAT
This sequence comes from Atrichornis clamosus, assembly GCA_013400975.1. Lineage (NCBI taxonomy): Eukaryota > Metazoa > Chordata > Aves > Passeriformes > Menuridae > Atrichornis > Atrichornis clamosus. The sequence continues at coordinate 49,127 of WBMZ01016696.1, read as the reverse complement.
TTGTAGGAGCCACAGATCAAGACAATGACAAGCAGTTGATGATACCAAGATGGTCTTGCTACAATCCTGTAGAAAGCTTATCTATTTCTTAATCAAACTACTGACAGTGATTGAAGATTAGGGCTTTTAAAATTAAACAGGAAAAACAAGCACTTCTTGTGAGAGCCGTGGGATACAGCTTTTAAAAATGTACTGGTCTCCATGATAAAGGTGATCCATGTAATAAGTGGAATTAATCTAGATGGGTTACAAGACAGTTCCCAGTTTTCCCGAGGCACAAAGTTTTAATAAAAATAAACCTCAGAGGTACGAGAAGGAACAGAAGTATTAAAATGAGATAATTAGGTGAGAACAGCAGAAAGGAAACTCACACAGCAAGGGGTTTCCCAAGAGATTAAACCTTTAAGCTTATGTTTAAATAAATCATCGGCTATGCTGAAGGAGCAGAAAAAGAATAGTTTGCTTTTCTGTTGACTGAGAAACTTAGCTATTAGAATCCAAAGGAAATAGTATACAAAGGACTATAGACAACAGAATTAGTTTGGACTATGGACAATTAGAATTCCAGAACTAATGAACTTGTTGTAAAGACAAATATTTGAAAAAAATGAAAATTCCATGATTAGCTAACTAAATGGCTATGGAAATTATTGCATGTTAAGGTAATGTCATGCTGTGTAGTTCCAGTACAAGTGAAAACACTGAGGATGACACTGGGTCCAATAGTGATGATAGCTACTTGCACACTTTTCAGTAAAAATCTTCACAGCAACTGTTGTTGAGTTCACTCATGATACCAGCAACAACAAAATTTGGCAAATATCTGACACAGACCAGACACTTATGAGTAGGCACATTGTGGTGCTGTACTCCATGATGATGTTGGTGCATCATGCAATTCTTAAGTTCAAAGCAAATGGTGTTTGACCTTCTTCATATTGGGCTGTGGAAAATGAGACTCAAACCTCTTCCTCCTGCCCTATCATATACATCCTGTCTCTAACAGTTTGCTTCAGAACAGCTCAAAACTTGGCTTCTTCAAACCCTCAATTTCTTGTTATGTTTTAATATGTGCCTAGACTTCAAAGAAATGTATAACCTATGATATTTCAAATTATGTATTAGCTATATATAGCTAATCCCCTCAAAGATGTCTTCCAGTGCTACTTGTGGAGAAGCCACTGACAAACAGAATCTCTGCTACTCCCAGACCAGTAGCAACTGCAAGGTCTAAGGGCTAATATATTCAGCTTTGTTTGAAGGCAAGTTTCTTCATTTACTTAATATAAGGATGGTAGAGACAGTCCACCACGAACTCTTTCTGAGCACACAGGAATACATTGGTAACTGGCAATTACAGTTCGTCTTCAACGCAATGGTCATTTTTTATGTATTTATTCTTTTACGTTCAATAAAACTCACCTTGTTTTTCTCACTGTAGTTTTGACCGTCAGTGTAGAGTGACTTACCAGCCTTTTATATAACATTTTCAGTGAAAAAAACTCTACACAAAATGTGTGAACTCAGCACTTTATTTGATGAGTGCAAGCCCACAATTATTCCAAATTAATTTTCTGAAAGAAATGAATTCATAAATAACGTGTTAGCAGTAATTTAGAACATAGGTGACTTAGAGCTCAGGTCCATCTTGAATCTGCATCCCAGTTTTGTTTTTACAACTCATCAAGAAAAGGAGTATTTCCCAAATCCCCAGTAGCTGCCATTGATTTCTTCCCACTGATGAACTTCTTTGCAGCCTGAAAATAAATCAGGAAAGTGGATATGAGGAAATATTCACTACAGAGTTGATGCTATTCACACCTTCAGCTTCAAGTTACTAAAACAAACAGCAAATCCTGACACTACTATATGTCATCATGTAAATAATCCTCTTTTTGCTGTATAAATCCAATTGCTTCTAATCCAGCTGCTCATTACTTCATAATCTAAACAGAAATGGCAGAAAGACAGTTGGATATAAAAGGCATAAACTCTAAAATGCTTATTCCTAGAATAATTATTACACCACAAAATACAGTGGTTCTCTCCTTACTACTAAAGCTATTGCTAGTTGCTGTTGCAACACAACTAAGCAATCACTCTGAAAAAACAAATTTTGTATTTTAGAATTTCTCTTTAGAATGGATTTTTAGAAATTTCCTTCATGTATAAGGAACAAGATAATGCGCAGTAGCAATGAAATTATGTCAATTTATCATTGAAAGCCTAATTGTTTTATTAACACACCGATTATTCTAGACTCAGGAATCCTAAAAGCCTTGACACAAAATCAGCTCACTGGAACTAATATGAAGTTTTCCATGAATATTAGTTGGCAGTTTTGGTAAATTTAAGTGAAGAAGATAAGAATTTTACATAATTCCCAGCTAGTTTTACAGTGTATTAGATTAAAGGGTCTTCTGTTAATAAAGTAAGGAAAGACATCAAAAAATACCCAGCTGGGATTTTAAAATCAGCTGCTTTTTTTTTAAGATAGTATATATGTGTGTGTTTATAAACACACAGAAATGAGCATCAGTTTTCCATAAAGAACCTGACACAGTGATTAAGGAACACCTGTAGATGATGACACATACTTACATTCACAACATCTGCAGTAGATACAGAGTCAATTTTTTGAGCAACCACAGATGGGGATGTGTGTGTGCCAGAAACCAGGGACTCAGTGCCAATTTCATTCAGTAACCCTTGTGCAGTCTCCACTGACATCAAATAGTTGGCTTTCAGCTGATTTCTGTCATCAAACACAGCATCAAGAATGAGCAAGCATGTAAGTTCTATTATTACCTTCCCCACCACCCCATAAATACAATGAGGCTTTGGTGCTTTTTTAAGACTCTATTTTGAAAGGTTTTCAAGTACAGAAGGATTCCACAGTTAGGAAAGAGGCACCACAAACAGTCCAAACATGAAAATGACAGGTACTTGAACACCTACTGCCTCCCCACACAGTCAGAAGATCTCTAGCTCAGGATTTGTTTCTATCTGAAGTAACTAATGCAGTTAGACAAACTAATCTGTCACGTCTAAACATAATGTTTCTCATCAAGAACAGACGCAGGCAGAGCGGTTTTCTCCTGAGTGACAAAGAAGCAGTGAATGTAAATGGCCAGGCTCCTCCTGTAATAGTTCCATGGTTTGTTAAAAGACAGCAAGTTAATATTGTTTCATGCATTTTATACAGAATCACTGCTACATATGAAAATCTTATTTTTATAAGCCAGTCCTATTCTTTTTTAGAAGACAAAAAGATAGAAAACAATTTATTCCAATAGCTCATTATTAAGTAGCTTGGTATTTTTGATTGAATTGCAAGACTCTGCAAATAGAACTAACTGGGTTTAGGGGTTTTTTCTTAAGTAAAGGGAGAAAAGAAATATAGAAAATATATGAAGGTATTCCAGAAGGAAAATGCCTAAAAAAAAAAAGCTGCAGCATCACTGTGTGTAACTCCTCAGTCCTAGGCAGTTTTGTTAAAAAAAAAGCACTAAACAAAATGCCACAACACAAAAAATGAATAATGCCCAATATAAAAGTCCAGAATCCACCACTTTGCTACTAGTGACTAAGGAAGAACCAATCATGTCTAGGCTACCATGTTTTGTGTAATTATGCTTTACATGGAGTCTTGTAAGTATTTTATACATGCAACAGACAATATTTTAATTTTGCTACTTGAGTGAATCTGTACTATATTATTGTATTGCCCAACTGCAGTTTTAGAGGCCCAGTGGAGTTTAACATTACTTGGAGGTGAAGCAACAACTCACACGCGCAATTCTCTAAATTTGGAAGTCTAAAACTTTGTTGGTATTACTGCACTCCTAACAGAAGTTTCCCCCCCATCTCAAATATTCCTAGGGACATGTATTTCAAGCACTTGGACATAACCTCACTAATTCAGTGCTTTACACTCACATTTATTCTTACTCTTTGAAGATGGCACAGATTGCTTATCGTTTTGGGAATTGCTGCAGTGTAACTGTAAAGGGATTTACCAAAATAATGCAATTTAGGATTCTAATTTAAATACATCTTAATACTACAGAGTATGATTAAAATGACAGCATCTGCTGATACTTGCTAGTTTCTTACATTGAAACAGTCTTCAGAAAATATTAACACTTCTCTAACAAGTTTTTATTAGGAAATAACACTACTAGAGAATCGGTACAGCTTTGAAAGAGTACAGACAGGAGCTCAGTTTTAATGCAGGACCATGAGCAGTTCCCCATGGAAATAATTACAGGATGATAAGCACCGCTGTACAGAATAGTCTAAGGGTTTGACAAGTAGCTACATGTTAAGAAACTTCTTTTTACAGCATGAGACAGTTCTTTACACACTTACTTTGCTATCGTGACATCGGCATCGGTGACACCGCCCTGAGCAACTGCCTTTACCTGGTTCAAAGCAGCTTTAATGACCTGAGGAAAATTAAATCATTTAAGATTTCTTCCCACATTAAATTTCAACATGTTATTTCTATTATCTGATATCTTGGAAGCTTCAGGGGAGAGCAGCTGACAGTGTGAGGATTGTCTGCCTGAACACAATTCTGAGCAGCCTTGTAACAAAACGAAAACCACTGTAATAAATGCTCAAAAATGCACAAAAACCAGTGTGGATTTTAACCGCACCACAACATTAATTTATATGGTCTCACCATTTTTCATGAAAGTATTCAGTTCTGCCAGCTTCAAGAGACAGCATGTTCTTCATGATATACTTAGCAATCAGCAATTACAGTCAGCAAGGTATTTCACTAACTCCAGTTCGTATCATGTATCTGTCCTTCCCAGAAAGCAAGTCTCATTCTGAGCTTACAGAGTTAAGTCATAACTGAACGTGGAGCATTCTTATACAGGAAATCAGATGAATTTCCTTTTTTTTTTTTCCTCTCGTGAATCAGTCACTATCTCAAATCAAAACACTGCTTTGAAGATTATGTTAATACTTAAATTCTAATCAGCAACTCACCTCCCCAGCATTTGGAGCCTGGGATATGGTATAAATCCCAAAGAGCCCAGAATCAGAGTAATTAACATTAAATGCGGAAACCTGCAAAACAAACATTATCATAAACTGTTTCAAGTATCAGAGTAATTCAGCATCAAGCACAGGAAAATAATTACTATTAGAATCTAAAATATTGTAATTCAGGAAGCTAAACTCCATCTCTGCTGAGGAAAGATCAGATTGGAAGGCTTTTATGCAGTAACCTCTCAAAGATAACACAGGTTTTACTTAAAATTGGAATACAGTAATCCTCTGAACTTACATCAAATGGCTGGCTGGTTGCCTTAGCAACACCCTGGGACAATTTGCTGGTAACACGGCTTCCCCTCTTGACAAAGGGGCCAGCACCTAAAACGTGCTGAAGGACACTGAAGGCATTTGCTTCTGCGCTCCCAACAGCAGCTCCTTCTGTTACAACAGCAGCATGGACAAGGCTATCACCATTCTGATTCCTGATTTCTCCTAGAAATACAACAGAATAAAAGGTAATAATAGTGTTGAGTTAGAAACTACTTTACATTCAGAAGCACAGGAAAGAAACATTTCTCTTTAATGAGAGAGAAGCCAGGGCCTGAAGTTACTGCATGTCCATGCAGGAAGACAGCATGAAGCTGTATGCAATTTTTAAAAGTCCTTTAAATTCAAAATGTCTCTTGCTAGCACAAAATCAAGTACCTTACTATGCCTTATTTGAACCTGACTCTAAGCCATACATAGCATGGGATGATAAAACTCAGTCTCCCCATAACAAATACCCAGAAAGGCAGCATACCTTCTGTTCGTAGTAATATTTATGCTGGCTTATAGAAACTGAAGTTATTCCAGATGAATATTAAATGTTGGAAACTTTCTTTTTCCTCTTCATCTCTTTACAGAGACATCTGATACTCCAACTAACAATAGCTGTTGGTAATGGTACAAGATGCTGCTCTGAAAGAGCTAAGCATTGCTTTGACTTCACATTTAACGTATCTTCTCCAAATAGAAATAGAAAGGCTCCACTTCCTGACAGCCTTTAGTCTACTCTTAAGGGGATCTTACCACAACTGCCGAGAGGAACCATATGCCAAGCTTGTTTTTCACTTTATAGAAAAAAAAAAATGATCTTGCAGGTAAAACTTTGTCAAAGAGCTGGGTTCAGTTTTATCCCAGAACCTTCCATGGTAGGGAATCATCTTCTGCTTATTTAAACGGGCTATGCATCAAAACTGTCACTTCCAATGTCCAGCATTTAGTCCAACTGCATAGTTTTCAGCTGCAACTTTGAGTAATGCTACACGTATAACAAACAGAAAATCAGACACTCAGAACACACACAAGAAACACACTTACCCCCTCGATAGACAGCCTTTGCACCAGAAATACCAGCTCCACTTCGGATATTTAGGAATTGCTCTGCAACTTGCTTTAAGTTAGAGTGCTTTACACCTGTAATACGTAGTGCAATGACATTGAAAAGTTACAGCAGTTATACAGAAGTGTTTGAAGCCCACCATAACATTTTACTCCTACAGAGAACTCAAATTTTCCCACATGACCTGCCATGTCCATTCAGGAACATACATACCTATTCCTACAAGAGCCATCCTTGAACTTGTGAAATTGTTCTGTACGAAATGGTGAAGCTGCAAGAGTAAATTCACATTTTACAGTATTTTGATTAAAGAACAAAAATCATGAGTGTGTTTCTAATACAGCCCCTTATACTTCTTAAAGCAAATTCCCATTCTTCCGAAAGGAACTGTCTCTAGAATGTCACTTTACTGCATTCCCCAGTGACAACTACAAGAACACCTGCATTTCATTGACAGCCTTACTAGCAACAGAAAGCCACTGACATTAACCACCTCTCTAAATGTGAATGTGAGTTCTGTACCCAGTACTAAAAGCTGTATGGAAATAATATATTTTAACACCAGATCAATAAGGTAGTAAGTACTGACTGCATATATACTAAATTAGTTTTTTCTCACAAGTGTAATCATCCCTTCCCAATAAAAGAACTGAAACAGATATGTAACACAATGCAAATAATCCTACCTGTTCAGAAGTAATTTTTCCAACTCTGTAATCTGGACAATACAAGGGGTTTGCCAGAGCATTTTTATAAGCTGCAGCATGCAAGTTTTCCAGCACTCCTAAGAGGAACAAAGTTTCAGATGATTAAGGTAAGAGCCACATGTAATGAAGATTATGTATGAAACTAAATGTAACAGAGCTGTGGTCCACTTTAAGGACCATAAGATCTGCAAAAGCAGGTTGGGAATAATCCAATTCACATGGAAGTTTCATCCAAGTCCTTGGGCTAGAGCAATCTGGCCTGAGACCTTTTATTCTTCTGCAACTTATTAAAAAGAAACCAAACCAAACTAGTAACTTCTATATTTGGCCTCAACAGCAAGCTATATATGTAATCAGTTTGGAAGAAGGGGAGCAGCAGAAAACAAAACCAAACCCCAACATCCTTTTAGTTTCAGAATCATCTCTGTAAGCATCCCTTGTTCTTGACCCTGAGAAGGAAAAGGCTCTCTAAAATACTATTTGTAGTTTTATGAGGTGTCTCATCTATCTCCCTACTCAAATGAAGGATGCTAATGTCTTCAATTCCCTTCTCATTAGTTTTTTCTTGCATCCAATAGCATTCTACTCATTCGTGTTTGATATTCTCCTTGTATTGTTCATACTTTTTCTTCAGAATTCCTTTCTTCATAATTGTTTCTGAACATAACTGTAACTGAAAATACTACATTACTATGAAAACCAACCTACAGTTGATATAAGTTAAAAAAACCAAAAAACTGACTGATTTTTAAAAATTGTAGCACTTCAGTAAAAGCCAGAGCTTTTTTCCAACATTACATTGTCACCTTCAATGGGTTATGATGGTGAACATGCTTCAGAGTGGTACAAATTGTGTTTATTGTGTAGAACTACCTAGGTGATCTTGGATGATTACAGTCAATAATACAAGATACTAGAATATCTGATCTGACTGAGGCTTTGTGTTTGCCTCTTCGTTTTTCCTTAAACACAAAAACCTAAATTTACAATCCTAAATCAGTGTGATAAAAATACGTATTGTTTTTATACCAAAATAACCATACAAATTCAAGAAGTCTTTTGCAGAATACTGTTTTCACACCAAGGAGTAATACATAAATATGGTTTTCAGAACACAAACTGCTGCAAAAATATTGTCGACAAAGTCATGATTTGCACATTCTTTGGCTGTACTCAAAAAGAATTTAAAAGATGAAATGAAAGCTGTCAAGGAAAATGGTATAAGCTGTCTTCAGCATATTACTTCTTAGGTGTTATCATGGGCTGGAAAAACATGAAAGACCATACCTATCAACAAGCTGAAAAATTAAATGTTCACGTGACAGAGCAAAAGGGAGATTCTTTTATTCCACATTTTTCTATTCTGAAGGAACTCCCAGAGCCAATACAGTGGATCAGAAAATATACCTACCAACTTGAGGACTCTGAAATGCAATTGCTTTATCAACTTTTAATTGTGGCTGAAGATCAGCTACTTCCCACGGTCTGAACTCTGATGCTGTGGTGACATTAAGAAGATACTCCATTACTGTATCACTAGATAAAAAAAGTTATAAAGGCATTAAACACAGTAAAAAGAGGATATTCTTCTTCAGCAGTTGAAAGCAATTCAAACTAATCTGTAAGCAACACAGTAACAACAAAATGTATCACTCAAGCCACAGCAGTTATTAGCGGAGCTGTACAAAGTATGAGCGTTCAATTCTGCAGCATTCCTATGCTCAGTAACATGACACACAAGTTGAATATTAATACAGTAATTTACTGATTTAGTACAAAAGCATGAGAACAGATTTTCCTCCCACCCTGTAAAATGACAGGTCTTCACTTTCAAGCAGTTTGCAAAGAAGGCAGTAATTCCATTTACAGCCTATCCAGATACCTACACATAGTCTCGCAGACATTCAACAGAGTAAGTCATTTTCTCTCTTGTTGAGTACACACTAAATGAGAAAAAAAACCAAAATCCATATCAGCAGAGAACACAGAAGTGGATTTTCATACATGTTCCCCATTGATTGAATTCATCAGTAAGATATGAACTGGAATAACTACTAAACCTTAAATTTGTTTGGGATGACTATTTAAAAGAGTGATAAATATACACACAGCAGAAACAGTCATAATTAAAACTAGTATCTTCAGTGTTCAAGTAATAATGAGTGTCTTGTGACCATCAAAATTTAAGATACCACAATAATTCAATGTAAAACAGCAAATAAGGCTGAATAGCAAAACTTGAAGAAAAATGTGTATATGTATTACAAAGCAGTTTAAAAATTATTTTCTTTGGGCAGAAAAGGTAATTGATCTTGTCCTTTTGCTTCAACACATTTGTTATTGACAGGAACAGTAAAGGGTAGAGTCTCAAGTCATAAAACACTGTTTTTAACCAACTCTAGATAAAACAATCTTACTGGATGATTTCAAGATACATTGCAAGAAAGCAGGCACAGTGAGATCCCTCTTTCATTTCTCTTAGTCTTGTTTCCTAGACTTTAAACCCTCAAATCATGAAAGCCAACTACTGTCTGTACAGAAAGAAAATCAAGCTTTCTGGATAAACTGTATTTCTTCCCAGTGTACAATATTTGTATTTTGTTTATTGAAAGGTGTTTTTAAACTACAAATCATGAATGCACTCTTGAAGCTTAATAGAAAAAAAAGTACAAGATGTTCCTTGACAACATTCACTATTCACATACCACTTCCACATTAAGCTTATCCAGCTACATATTGTTGTGCTTATTGTCTTACATTTCCTTTAGTCAGAGAACTCATCTGCATCTTACCAAGCCAGATTATCTTTCTATGTGGTTACAGACCTCAGGTTGCCCCCAACAGCTTCAATGCCACGAGTGATCCGGAAAGAGGAAGCTCCTTTAGTAGTCTATTAAAGCAAACATACAAAAAAGACAACTTACAATTCAGGCTATTTAAAAACCAGATTTTGGGCTGAGGGCAGCAATAAGAAAAACTATTCAGAAAAAGACCCCTGTTCCACACATGCACAAAACTTGAGTTTGTGTCAGTCACCTAAATGAAGTTTTACTGCAACTTAAATAAAATAAGCTATGTGCATACCTGTATTTAGATATACTACAGATATAGTTTAAGACACCACAGGAGAGTATAATTCTAAATAAATATTACTTCCTGTCTTCTAGGAAGCCGTATCATCTCTCCTGCACTTGGACCACATAACCAAGTACCAGTGTACTGTTTTCCACTTTTTAAGATCTCTTACATTAATATTTACCGTATAATTTAATTTTGCAATAATAAACCTTTGACCATTGCATCTACTGTCAACATAATAATGAAGTGAATAAGCACCTACCAGATTAGATGCAAGACGAAGCAGGTGGGCAGTTCCCAGGTTACTGCTGGTTTCATACCTGCTGCCCGTTTTAATAAACACACCAATTCTTGAAGTTGGAGAAAAGTTTTCCAGAGATGCAATAACTAAGCCATTTGGTAATTTTGTGATCTATATTAAAAAGAAAAAAAAACCCTTCGGTTTCATTCAGTGGAAGTACTATCACAGCTCTGCTTTGACAGAGCTTTAAAAAATAAAAGGATAGTGAGAGAAAAAAGTACCAGTACTTTTATACTGACCTCAAGATCCTCAGACTCTGGAGATAATTTTACCTTTGCTGCAGTTGCTGAACTTGCTACTTTAGGAGCTACTTTAAGTGAGTAAAGTCTCTTCTAGAGGAGAAAACATAAGAGAATGGATTTCCTTAATTAATTCATCACGTTTCCTTACATACTGAAAAAGGAACTTATTCTAAAGTAGAAATACAATGAAGGACATCAAATGCTGAAGTAAAAACAGTGATTCCCTTGTAATTCCTCTCATTTTTTACATCAGTTGGAACCTGTGCTATGACTTACACAGGACTTTGGAACTTCAAGAAATAGCACTGTAAGAATGCTTTCTCCTCCCATTCGCATGGAAGAGGTGAACATCCCAAAAGCCCTGCCTTCAGTAGCTGGCAACAGAAATGACAAGACTATTGATTTCAAATTTGAAATGTTATTCCTTTCTACCCCCTTAGAAGTTGCTTATACTTGCAAATTTACATATTACTCTTATTTTCACATTTAAAAAATAATTTCATTCCCATACATCTCGAGGTGAAAACTGAGTGACAGGAACACCACTGCACTCAGCTGCCAACGATGCAATTCCCCTTGCTTTGCCACAGACTGGTTGGTGTATGAGTCTACGAAAAACTCCTTTCTTCCCCCACCAAAGATCTGGCAAGACACCTAGTTTTAATCTCTAAGTCTCCTTTATTAATTACTCGTATATATCTAACATTGACTCACGAACACGCTGTCACTCAGAGATCATTCTCCATCCTACTCGAGCGCATGTTTAGGGGAGATCCACCACAGGTCCTACCCCGGCTGTCCGCCGGCCCCATGAGAGCCTTTGAGCCGGACATGACCTCGGCCCCCTCCCCGCCTCCAGGACACGCCAAGCCCCGATGCCAAGGGCACCACCTTGCCACAAGCAGCTAAAGCTACTCCAGCGTGGCAGGATCCTCTCAGAGTCCGCTCCTCCCTTCTCTCCGTGCCCTGCCGGACGCTGCTGGGGACGCTCTGGTGAAGCCCCAGCCGCCGCTCGCCACGGGGCGCTCCAGGCCCGGACCGCGGCCTGTCTGACCTTCAGCTGCCGTCCCGCTTCGCCGCCCGGCCGACCCCGGTCCTGGCGCTCACCCTGACCACGCCGACAGCCCGGCAGCCCCGCTGCCACGACCGCCGCCTCCCCGCCCGGCTTGCCGCCCCGGGCTGGCCGGGATCAGGCCCACCCGCAGCCGCCAGGCCCGGACAGCGGCTGTCACCGCCGGTTGTGCCTACCGCGCACAACGCCCCCATATCCCGCTCACCGAGAGAGAGCACGCAGCCACTGGGAACCCCTTCATCGTCCTGCACCCCTCGGCTCGACCCCGGCCAGGACAAGATGGCTCGACCACAGGTAGACCCCGCCTTCCCGGCACGCCCCGCGCCGCGCTGACCTTCTAGCGAGAGAACCTCGAACTCTACTGCTCGGGAGGGGCGGCGCGCCGGGAGGCAACAGCGCCACCCCGCGGGCACCACGAGCTGTGCGCTTGGGCGGAGTGTCGCCCCCTCTCGGGCACTGCGGGCCGTGACACCCGGCGGGGCGCGTGGTCCCGGTGGCGGCTGTCCCTTGGGAATGTGCTTCGGAAATGTCCCTCGGGAACGTGCCTCGGGCCATGCCTTGGCGAGCGGGCTCCCGGTGGCGGCTGTCCTTCGGGAATGTGCCTCGGGCCATGCCTTGGGGAGCGGGGTCCTGCTGGCGGCTGTCCCTCGGGGCGCAGGGTCCCGGGGGTGGCTGTGCCGAACCGTAAATAAACCGCGGCAGGGCCATTCCGTGGCGTTCGCAGCCACCTTTCCCGAGCCCTGCCTGAGTGAGGGGGGTCAGCGGCGGTACCTGCAGGTGCGGCAGCTCCAGCCTCGAGCCGGAGCTCCCGTCGAGCACAGTTTCACCGGGGCAGCCGTGAGGGGCGTGGGGCGGCGGAGGTGGAGCCGGGACCGGCGGGGCGGTTCCACGGGGCGGTTCCGCGGCGGGGCCGGCGACAGCGGGGCCGCCCCGGTGAGTTCTTAGCGGCGGTACGGGCGGTGCGTGCTGTGCGCTGTCGCAGTCTCCGAGTTCCGTCGTGCCGTCCCGTCCGCCCGGTGCTCGCCATGGGCTCGACTCCGCCCGTGTTTATCGGCGCTGAGGAAGTGGAGAAGCACCTGCACCGCGCCAGCCTCCTGCTGCCGGCGCTGGAGGCCGCCCTGGCCAACTTCTCGGCGGGCGCGGCGGGCGGGGTCGTGCAGCCCGTGCGCACCGTGCTGCCCGTGCCCCGGCACGGCGGGTGAGCGGCACGGAGCGGGGATGCCCCGGCCGGAGGGCGAGCGGGGGTAGCGGCAGCGGGGGGCGGGCCCGGGAAGGGACCGGGTGGGAGGATTTGGAGCATCAGAAAAGGCTCTTGGTATCGAGTTACTGATTAACTGTGACGGTCACAGCCCGCTGGCTGTGAGCTCCTGTGCTAAAGGTACGTGAGTAATGAGGGTAATTCTCCCCCAAGGTATCTCGGAGTCATGCCCGCGTACAGTGCTGCAGACGATGCGCTGACAACCAAGTTGGTGACTTTTTATGAGCACCTGAAAGATTCCTCTGTCCCTTCTCACCAAGCGACTGTCCTCTTATTTGACCCCAGCAATGGTACTTTGAAAGCTGTAAGTCTTGTGTATCCTTCTATACTTTTCTCTGCTAATCTGTCAGTTCTCATTTCTGCATCTTGGAAGCTGGAGCTGGTGTAAGTTGGTCTGAGTTTACCAACATCATCAATGTGCTTGTGACAAATCAGGATTTGGCCTAAAGCCGCTTATCTTCCATTTGTGTTAAATTGTACTCTGCTATTTACTGCTACTTGTGATTTCAATCTGATGGCTCAGAGGGTATCTGGAAGAGAGGAATTACAGGAAAAGTTACCTTGCATTTGAAAGCAAAAAAACCCCCCACCTCACTGAATAAAGAATTGATCTTGGACCTTCTTAAGTCTCAAATTGAGAGAGATTTATAATTTGCATTGCATATTCAGAGTCTGAGTATTTTTAAAAATTATTATACAGAATTTAAGATTTTTTTTTAAGAATAGTGATGATTTGCATTACACTTTAGTACTAACAATTTATTAAAGGGCCAAAACTGGTCACAAAAACTATCTCGAGCTTTTATACTAAACCTGTCTTTTTTTAAGCCCCACAATTAATATGTATGCAGTAGTACTGGAGTTACATCCCTCTATTCCCTGCACTGGAGAGCCAGGGAAGTGCAGTGCGTGAGGAGCTGGGTGGGTTAGAGGTGGCCTTTCTCTGGCCATTTTTACTCCCTTTGTGCTGGTGGAATGACATGGAAGAACTGGAATAAACAGAGAATCTGCCCAGTTTAAATGTGACTTTATATAGTTTGTGTTCGCTATAATAGTAATTGCCAACTTTTTCATGTGTTTATCTTTACATCTGTAATATCACATCATTCACAAATTGGATGAAAATGTTTGGTATTTATTCATATTTTCAGTGTTCATTTCAGTCTGTTTGAATTTTTTTAAAGGTCCTGGATGGCAGTGTCATTACAGCAAAACGAACAGCTGCAGTTTCTGCCATTGCTACCAAGGTGTGTCTTCTGTTCTCTGAAGTGGGACAGAATTATAAAATAACTAGAAGGAATGATGCAAATGGCTTGCAGTACATGTGAATTTTCATCCAATACAGCTTTAAATTAGATTTCTGATAACATATGTACTTTCAGGGAAAACTTAAAATCAGAGTTTTCTGTTTTGAATGAGTCATGTCCGGCTTTAACATTTTGTGTGTGATTGGGGAAGGAACCTCAGTTATGTTTTTGTGGCTTCTATTGTGCACTCTTCTAGGAATTTACTTTCTCTGTAATTTTTTTTTGGTGTTTGTCTTAACATGCCCCTTTATGATTTTGGGTAATGTAGCTGTGGTGATATATTCAGTTTTGTTTAGGCAGATGCTTTCTGCTGTCAGGCCAGGACAGGTGGGTTGCACTGAACCTGTAAAAAGAGGGAAAAAGTACATTTCCATTTTTTTTTAAGATAGATGATGCCCAGTATAGATGGATAACTTGTCCAGAGGTGTCTGTCTGTCTGTCAGTCTCTTTATAGTCACTGGAAGATGTCCAGATAACCATCCCTGACCATGGCCATAAACTTCAGTGTCTAAAGACAGGTGAGGTTTATCTGGCTGTGTGTTGCTGTACATCAGTTCAATTTCAGTTGGAAATGGTTGTGTTCGAATTCTTTTTTAAAAGCTGTTTTAGTTTGGGCTCCTAATAGTGGGAAGAGAACAAGTCACCATGCCTTGCACAGCAGGGTTTTAGCCTTCACCTCAAAGGATGAGGCAATAAGAAGAGGGCCAGAGCTGAAAAATACTGTTGTTTGTCACCCCTCAGCTTTGCATCAGAATGGAGGCTGATGTCACCACTTTGTTAGGGGCAGTCTTCATGCCAGAGTGACTCTATCCATGGCAGTAGAGCTACACTGCCGTAAAATTGGAGTGGAGGACCTGTCCCCAAGAGCTCCTCCTGAACCAAAGGACAGAACAATTTACAATGAACTCCTTGGATACGAGGCTACAGGACCTCATTCATCTTGGCCATTTTATATTGGGTCAGTTCTGATGGTTTTTATGCAGACCATGCTGGCCTCAAAGGAGCTTGGCTGCTGAAAGGACTTCAGATCCTTCATTATCATCTGTTGTTTTGGGAAATTTTCAGGAGTGTTTGAGTTTAGGTCATATTTGTCATCTTGTCCTCTTTATGGCATTTGCTTTTCAAAGACCCATGCACTTGTGCAAAGAACCTTTGAAATCAGCGCTTCACAGTCTTTGAAAGGAACATTAAAACAAGTTCTTGTTACTGAAAAATGGGATCAATGAGATTTTTTTCCCATTTGTTTGCAGCAGAATAAGTGTTGAGAGCCTAGACAATTCTAAAGCTTTGTAGACAGGAGTGAGTGGCCACAGCAAATGCATAACCAAGACACGAGGATAGCTTAGGGCTGCACTCCAGCAGCCCTGTCTTCCCCTTTGCCAAGTACTGGTGAATCACAGGGAAGAACTAGACCAGAAAACCAAAAGCAACTGTAGAACTGAATTTTATTATTTGTTCCTCAAAACCTTCCCTATTTGTACAATGTCTGTGTGTTACGGCTCTTGCAATGCCAGGACATGCTTGTGGTGTGATTTATGGCTTCAGTGAATTCAAAGAGGTGGTTTACTGTGGGGCTACCAGGACCAGTTTACCTGTGCACCTGCCACTCTCAGTACTGATGTTTCCTGGGATTCTGAACCCTGCTTTCAGCTAGCTAGAATATCAGCACTATGGTTTTACACTTAATGAGCCACATGGATGTGTTAATAATGTAGTATGCTGAGGCCCCAGAACTTGCTGTTCATGCTGTTACATCTTATCTCTGAATTTCAAGTCAGATAATTAAACACTGGAATTATGCCATGATGTGCTTTAATGCTATTGATGCTAGCTTTTGCATTAAAAACCCTAATTTATAGTGATTATTGAGTGCTGGTTTATATTGATATGAATAAGTCCTTTTTTGTTTCTTTTGTAGCATTTTAATATATATTTGTAATATCTATTAGTATATTATCCTTACATATTCTCTCTTTTTTTTTTTAATATCTGATACTGTTCAGTTGTTAATGCCAGCTTTTGCAGAAGTGCTGTGCATTTTGGGAGCTGGTGTTCAGGCATACAGCCATTATGAGATCTTCACAGAACTGTTCACATTTAAAGAGGTAATGGACACAACAGGATACATTTATTTTTCTCTATGATGTAGCAAGATTTATTTTAAATAAAGTACAGCCAATGTAGTTGTGTCAGGTCAGGCTGGGATGGAGTTCATGTTCCCCAGAGCAGCCCTCACAGAGCTGTGCTTTGCACTGGCAGCTCAAAGGGTCTGATAACACCCTGGTGTTTTGGCTACAGCTGAGCAGTGCTCACACAGCATCAAGGCTGTCTCTCCAACATTTGTTTTTGTTCTATTAAACCGCCTTTATCTTGACCCACAAGTTTTTCCATCTTATTTTCTCTTCTGCTCTCCCTGTCCTGCTGCGGAGGGGAGTGATAGAACGGCTTTGTGGGCACCTGGTGTCCAGCCAAGGTCAATCCCCCACAAAAGTTAAGGTTAATCATAGTTTGGTTATGTTTCTACAGAACCCAAGAATACTCTGAGCAGCTGTAGAATTTCTTGCTCAAACATTGGTTGATATTTAAGAAAAAAAGGGTTGGAATCAAAGTTGTTTCAGATAGCTTTTTGTCTGAGAAGCTCCTGCTGTGTATGCCATACTTAGATAAGCTTTTTGTGACTTTCCCTTAAATATATTTCTCGGAAATATTTGCATTTTATAATAACAGTTCTACAAGGAGTTGTTATTCTGGCATCACAAAACAGGCCTGCAAATGCAGCTGAACAGTCATGAAATTTAGTCACTTTAGTATGAGAAGAATATTAAAGGGGAAAAAACTCCCCAGTCTTTAGGGTATGTGTAACTATCTCCTGAAAACTGAAAACAAATGTTTTTCTTCAGCAAGGAGAAATTCTCCAAGCTAATGTAATTTTTTTGTTTGTTCTTCGTACTTTTTCTCCCTGAAGGTCAGGATATGGAATCGCACCAAGGAGAAGGCAGTGAAGTTTGCCAGTTCTGTCAGTGGTCCCGTGCGGGTCTGCTCCTCTGCTCAGGAGGCAGTGACAGGGGCTGATGTGATTGTGACAGTCACCATGGCAACAGCTCCAATCTTGTTTGGAGACTGGGTGAAGCCAGGTGCCCATATCAATGGTATGTTCTGTTCTCATTGAGTACAGCATGTGTTTATTATCAGTTTATTATCACATTGTTCAGCATCAAGATCTGTTGAAAAGCAGTTCCCTGTGCTTCATAGAATGAATGCCCTTTCTGTTTGACTTTTCCTCTTTAGTGAGGACCACTTTACCCAGCCCTGTCTTCCTGGAGCCAGAACTCCTGCATATTCCTGCAGGGAATTTTTGTAGAGCATGGGGGATGCTCTTTCCCTGGTGGTGCCCTCATGCTGTCACTTATTCTCACCTTGCTCTCCATTTAAATAACCCACACAAATGTGTTATTTCCTAAGTGGTTACTCCTCATTGTGACATTTCCCTAATGGTGTCATCTTTTCTTCCACAATTTTGTAAGCTCCTCTATTTGTTTCTTTTTGGGCTGATCACACCAATTTACTATTTTACTTGAGTTACAAAGATGCAATAACTGAGTTAAGAATGTCATAATTTAATCTCTAATTATGGTAGAGATTTGGTGGGGTACTTTTTTTTGTTGCTTGCCTTGTAATGATGTTGCCACACTATTGTTTGGAGTCTCTGGACGTGCCCCTGTTTGTTTATTTTTATTTATTGTGGGCCTGGTTCAGATGACCTTCTGCACTTTCCAGATAGTGTGGTAATAAGACAAAAGCAACATCTCAAAGGGAACAATTTAAAGAAAGGTCCCACATTCCAGCAGCATCCCACCAATTTTTCAAACTCAATTTAGTCCTTTGTCATTGAAAGTTGTTGTCTGTGTTGTGTTATGTCCTGGAAGCCAGCAATACAACAAAATCAATTAAGGTGCATGGTCACTGAGGCGACACAGACACAAAGACCTCTCTCCTTTCTTTGCCTTTTTTTTTACCCTTCATTGAGGCATTGGTACTGTTTGAAGAGGCATTTGAGCAACATGGAATTTATTGTTCCATAATAGTTGGACATGTAAAAAAAATCTGAATACAGTATAACTGAGTAGTTGTTTTGGGTTTTGTTGGGTTTCTTGTTTGTTTGTTTTTGAAGCCCATAACAAATTGATAATGATCTTGGTGCTGTGTGTAAAAAGTTAAGCTCCTTGATTTGTTTTCAGTTTCTTCAGATAAGTGAAAACCCATAGTCTGCACAACTTGTACTGCTTATAAGATTACAAGGAGATAATGAAAGGCTATAGGTTTAAAAATCCTCATTAGTAACACTGAATTCTCTGTGTGCATGTGCAAGTCTTTGTTGTACATACTTTGATTATCATCTCAGGATAACTGAGGGATTCTCAGTTATTATTTTTCAGTATTTTCTCTATAGACACATAACAAACAATCTGAATCAAATAAAGGTGTATAAAATTCATTTGATAATGATCACATGATAATGATGACAACAAGGGCACAGGAAATAATGGACAAAGGGAGAGGACTTTCTTATGCCTTACCTACTCAGTCTGCTGACAAGGATATTTTACTGGCATATCAAATACTGAATGTTTTTTTTTTGTTGCCCTGTCCTGTCTCCAGAGCTAACACTGGATTTTTGGTATATTACATTTCCGTAATAATGTTCATTGTTACTTCACACGTGTCTTTGGAACAAAATGTGGTTTGAATTTGTTTTAAACATTGCTCCCAAGTTCATCAGTTTTGTTGCCTTAGCTGTTGGAGCAAGCAGACCAGACTGGAGAGAACTGGATGATGAGCTGATGAAGAATTCTGTTCTGTTTGTGGACTCCAGAGATGCTGCTCGTACAGAATCAGGAGATGTTATTTTATCAGGGGTAAGACTTTGTTGAATGGTGGGCTTTATTTTTGTGGCAATTGGCTTGCATTCGAAATGAGTTGGTGTTGATGATATCCTGCACTGAAACGTTTAGAGCATCAAATGTAGTTGTTAACACTTTCCAGGCAGAGGCTGAAAGATAAACTGGTTTAAAACTGAGACTTCTGTGTGTCTGTGACCAAACCATGCAAGCTCTGCATCTGCCAGTTCATGATACCATATTACAGTAGGATGTTTTCAGCATTTGCCTTTGTGTATGATAACCATGTATTGCTGTTGAAAGACCTACATTTCCTGCAGTGTTTGGTTATCTTAAATATTCTTCAAATCCATTTATTAGAACCTGTGACTTTCTTCCCATAAAATTTCAGTGTGATTGACATTGAATGGACCAGCCCAAAGAATGGACCACACAAGCCAAGCAGACAGTGATCTGCACAAATTTGCCAGCAGGGACTCTTTGAGGTTCAATGGAGTTTTCTTTTTCTTTTTTAATGTTTATGCAGAACAAATATGATTTATACTTTTGAGGTTTAACATAAAAGCTCCAGATATGGTAATGTGTGTGGAATCCTGTGTGTTTTGTTGGATGAGTAACAAGCTATCCACTGTAAAAAAAACTTACTGACTGAGGAAAGTCTGCCAGCTGTTTTTCTTTGAAAACCATTCTGCTCCTCTGATTTCTGTCCAGTTTCTATATTATTTGTGTGAATGCTGGTCTGCTTCACCATGGAAAGGAATCAGTTTTGGGATGCAGCACTGGAGGAGTTCTTTCTTTTGAAGTCACTCAGAAAAAGAGGGGTTTTTTTTCCTATTGATGTATGTATGGGTATTATGTTTATGTATAAATATGTATCTTTTCACAGGCAGAGATTTTTGCTGAGCTGGGAGAAGTATTGAAGGGTACAAAACCAGCCCTGCCTGAGAAAACAACAGTGTTTAAGTCGTTGGGTAAGAACAGCCCCTCCTGTGTACAAGTCTGACAGAAAACAATGCCTTGTTCTTTGTTAGGTCCCCCATGCGTGGGAAAGCTGCTGATCATCTTCAGAACTGCTGTGGCAACGCACTGTCCACAAGAAAGTAGAATGTGATTTGCATTTTCCCTTTTTATTTCCCTTCTTATTTATCTAGCAGGATTGATGTAATGAAAAGTGATAGGAAAGCAGGGAAACAATAGGAAGGACATTTTCCATTTCACAGTTGTTCAAGACATGACTGCAGCATTTATTAGTACAGCTCCAGCCCGACTGCCCCGCTGTTCGCCCGTGGGGTCTGTCTGACCTGAGACAATGTGACAGTGTCCTGTGGGGCTGGGCTTTGGGGAGAGGGTGGCACTGGGGATGAATTACCCTGCTCTGAGCTGAGTGACATCTCCAAGAGGGCCCAGTTGTGATAGGAACTCTGAAAATTAGATCCCTACTGTTACATTAACTTCATATAGCACACCCAACGCCACATGGTGGCTAAAGACTTTGAATGTAACACTGTAGGTGTTTGGGGTGGGAAATAATTCCTGTTCCTGTCCAGTTAGATAATCTGCTGAGTCTTACTCTTCTCTTCTGAAGCTAAATTATTTGTATAGCTGAAGAACTGTTTGAAGGTGACTTTAATTCTTTTTCAGGGATGGCAGTTGAAGATACAGTAGCAGCAAAATTTGTTTATGATGCGTGGTCAGCTGGTAACTAAAGAGAGAAGTCTACAATGTCAATGAGGCCAAGAAAATTGTTTGCACTTAGTTCCCTTGAATCCTGTGTTAACAAAATAGGTACCAATCCTACCTGAATGTGGCCCTTCTAGAACATTCAAGAATGAAAAGTAAAATTTCAGCAATAGACTAATTTCTAAAGTTTTCTAATTTCAAGTATTAGGTACTTGCAGTATTGGTAATAAGTGTATGTGTTTTGTAACAACAAGTATTAGATGTTTGCAGTGATACTAACAAGGGTATCTTCACATATTTTGGTATCATTCTGGAATTAATGCCTCTCCTCCCTAATTATTTATGTAGCAGAAGTCTGTATGTAGATTTCATGTTTTTTAGAGGGATAATTCATTCTGGTGCAAAATACATGTTTGGAGAGTGGACTCTGGCATCATGTTTACCTGTGATGTTACTTTAAATGCAACCGTGGGTTTCAGTGCTGCAGTGACAGTGACCTTGTTTTCAGTCTCCTGGGAACACCCCTGACTCCTGGACACACCTTCCCTTCCAACTCACACAGGGATCTGGAAGTCACCATTTTTATTTTCACCCCTTGCAATCCACCTTCCCTTGCCCTCAGACCCAGTGATTTTTGCATTTAAGAGCACAGTTCTGAGTGGGAGTTTGTATAATCTTGCCTTCATACAGTTAGATTTCTGCTCATTAGTACATTCCTGGGTGGGTTATTGCCATTTTCATATTGCAAAGAGTCACACAGAATGTGAGAACTGAAATGTGTTTTGATTTAACTTTTATCTGTATTCTCTAGGGAGATTTTGCTATTAATCTATGGTGCCTCTTAAGTTCTTTTTCTAAGCTTCTTGAAGGCTGGAACCACACAAAGTGATTTCAAGTATACAGGCAAATATTTTCAGTTTGGCTGTACCATGCTTCAATTGGTAATTGTTCTATTATCCCAGATATTAGCTGGGGCAAGAATTTTCATGATCCTTTCCTGGCAGAGAAACCTAGTGACATAAGGAAAAGTTCCAGTTTTGTGCTGTTATGCAACTGCCTTGTAAGAAAGATTGAGCATCTGCTGAAAAACAACTATTGCCCTGGAAACAAATTCCTGTCTCAGGCTCAAGTTGTGCCTTGTGAAATTTTATTTTCATTTGCATATTATTTCATGCAGGCTATTAAGTGTTTCTTCATGCTGTGGAAGGGTCGGATGACAAGGGCATTTTATAACAATGCCAGTAGAGTAGAGCAGAGCAACAGGAAAGAGGGTCAGAAGCTGCTGGCATTAAAGCCCTGGATGGTGCATAGGCAAGTGTAGAAGAGGTTAATGAGTACAGTGCAGGTGTGATGTAAATAATACTCCCAATTAAAAACCTGGTGTAAACTAGTTGGAAAAAAGTAGTAAGTGGCAGAGTTTGTAATTTGCAGAGGTAGCATAGAGGGGTGCCAGACTACTAAGTGAATAGGGTGAAGGATGTTTTCATGTGGATCGAAACTGAACTCCATTGATCCTGTGTATTCCATCAGAAAGAACAACAGAAATTTCTCTATGAGCTTTTGCATCTTAATTGTAGCAAAATTACTCTTCTCTTTTTACATGTCTTGTTTCTTCTCTGTCATTTCTGAAGTGTTCAGAAGTGTTTTGTTAACTTAGTTTGTTAGTTCAGTGATGCAGAACTCCACTGACTTGAGGTAAACATGAAAGCCAACCATCATGTTCCATTATTCAAGAACTGTATGGAAACTTGCAATTAATAATTATGACAATATTATCCCAGTTCTGTGCCAGTGTGATGCAAGGTTGTTAATTTGAAGTGAGACATAGTGTTTGGGAAGAAGACAAGTCCAGTTTATTTTCACACGTACTCTCCTACAGACTATGCACTTTAAAAAGTATATGGAGCCAGTCCAAAGAACTGGTTCTGAAAACCCACAGTGTTCTCAGCTTCATTGGCAATGGGAGATTTTGGGAGCCTGGCTTCAGTGTTGGACCTCTGAAGTCATGAAGAGGAGTCGGTTCACTTACAATGGGATTTGCTTGGATGTCACGTTTAGATTTTTTGAGGGGAAATAATAGCATCAGTTTCCATGTCTCCTTCTCTTACAAAGTAGAGGATCTTGAAATTGTGTAACTTGCATTTATATTAAAGTTAAATAGGTACTGCTCTTTTTCTTCGACTTTCATTTTGTTTGCATTACTTTTCTGGTTTGGGGTTTGTTTATTTGAAGACGAGAGAAAGCATTTGAGTTATTGCAGTGACTGCTCTCTCAGTAAATGTGATCAATGAAAAGAGAAATAATAGGGACTGCTCTGTCCTTTGTGATACTGCTTTGCAGTTGTTGTCCCATGCTGCACATGCTCTTGATGTCTGTCCAGTGCAGAGTATTAAATCCTTTAGAAAGGAGAACCTTGTACTTGGCAGGGCTGTGTTCATGTGAGATCCCATGGTTTTATGATTTGAGTTTGGGTTGTGCTGTGAGATTGCACATGTGATACATAAAGTCTCTCCAACTGAACTGAGCTATACAAATGTTACTAAGGAGTCACAGCTAGGATTCACTAAATGCTTCCAAACTATAAAGGAAACAAAGGGGTTGGTAAAAAAAATCTGAAAATAGCAAAGCACAAGTGGAAAAAATCTGAAATTTGAGTCTTCCTTTGTATTAATTTTTTCCCCCAATTTTTTCCCCAGGGCTGCTTTATGCCATCCCACAAGAAAAGGGTTAGCACTATTGCACTTTTTTTTTAATTAAAAAGAATTAAAATGAAAATTTTGGGTTGATTGAATTGCCTACAAATAAATATCATATGGGGTGCACTGGGGCTTCTTCAGTCTCTTGATGCAGTTTCTGGAGGACGAGGGACTCCTACAGATCTGGTGCTGTTCCTTCTATCTCCAGAGTCACTGTGAATTCCTAAGGACATGTCTAAACACTGAGGATGCCTGTGACAACTGAGTCAGTTTATGTGCAGATGGTCTCTGCTGTCATCTCTGGTTGTCAGAGGCTGCAGATGAGTAAGCAAAGAGGCAGATTTTCAGTGCAATTTGGAGATTCTTGGGTCCTGATTCCCCTGCTGTGACATCTCCTCTACCTATATTTGACTCCCATCAGTGACAGTCATTTGCATGGTTAGAGTTTTTGAAAGCATTTCCTGGATAACTGAACCTAACCCACTTGTTTAAAATCTGGCCTGAGAAAGGTGCATTATGCTCAGCACGTTGGAGTAGAGAGAAGTCACCAGAGCAGCACAGACCTTGTGTCAACTCTGTGTGATGGGGGTGTGGAATTCCGCAGCTGCAGGGACTGGAGGATGCAAAGAGGGATGAGGCTGGACTTGCCTCAGGAAGGATGGGATGCATCTGCATCTCTAGGATAGGGAAGGGGGACTGAAAATCCATTCATATGCCCCTGAATATGTAAGATTAATTTGTTTCTTCTTGCTTTGTTAAACAGTTAGGAATTTCTTAACCAAAATGAAAACCAGACCCAGAGTCTGGAGGGAAGGTGTCTGAATTACTGTGCTGAGCACAGCAATCATGGAAGGTTGCACAGAACAGGACTTTGATGTGATTGCTTAATATAAGAACATATCAACCTGCTGAAGTACAGGAATCCAAGCAGGAAAGAATGCAGTATAAAGTTCATCCAGGAAAGAGTATTGTAATACACAAATCAGGCACAAGATGATATGGAAAGAAGAAACATGAAAACCCCAGATCATTAATCAGGGTTAGTGTCCACAAATGCAGTGTACCCCCAAGTAAAAAATCATAGCTGGCTCATGGAAAGCTGTAAAAAGAGATTTAAAGAGAAATGTTCTGCTATTAAATGCGCATCTAAAATCTGTGATCTTAGCCAGAGTGTGGCTGCTACAAACACAAGATTCACAAAACTCAACAGGAGGGATTAATTTATATCTGACAGTGCTGGCCTCCTAGGGCAATAGGGGAACCCTGCTGTGAATGCCTCGAGATAGCCTGTGAAGAACAGGAGCTTCCACAGCAGCACAGTCTCATTTTCTCTTTCTGTTCATGAGCTGTGTGTGTGTGTGTTATACACAGCTTTCATGCTAAGGCTGACACCAACCCACAGGAAATAGTGTATGATATGAATCCTCCTTTCTGGGACTTTGCATGGAAAATGCAGCCTACAGAAACCAAGCTGAGGATACACCAAAACAGATCAAAAATTTTGAAAATTAAACCTCAGCTTCTTGTAGGAAAAAGTATTGCAGCCTTGATGACATTCAGGACATGATAGGTGCTGTCAATTGGATCCAGTCTAGTGAGATAAGAAAAGAATATACAACTCACACTGAACATCTCTTTTAAATTATCATCTCATTTTTAAATTATTCTCAATACAGAAGTAAAAACTTTACTGACAAAAATGTGAAACTTGCTGTAAATTAGTCTTATTTATATTCATTCAGAGGTGATTAGAGTCAATAAACCACAGTTGAAATCAAGATTCAGATGCCATTTCTAACATATCATCAGTACCAGGAAGAGCAGTTTGTAGTGATCTTCCAGTAGCAAATGGAGAAAACTCAAAGCTCTCAATTTCTGTGAATGCTCTTTGCATTGTGGTTTTGGAGAAGAAAGGAAGGGCTTTATTAAGGAATGTAGTGGGCCCGGCCTTCGCTGACATTTTAAATTATCTGGACCAAAATAAATGCAATCCCCATAAACAGTTCAGGGAGAAAAAGCTTTTGGGTTTTTACCTTCACATTCTTTCTTTTTGGCAGAATATGCTTAACTTAATATCCTGTTCACCACAGCTATCAATCCAGAGAGTAAAATTTTTATCCCTGCTGTACTTTCTAAAGCAATTGGTAACCTCTCTCTGCCTTTTGCTTTAGCAGACTTTTGAAAAGCGTTGCACACTCTTAGGAAAGAGGGAAAGATAATGAATCAGTGTGTAGGTTACAACAACAGGTATGAGAATTTATAAGCAAGTATCTACAGTTTTTCCAGGGTTCTCGAGTGCCTGTTTTCTTTTATTCAGAGCATTCAGGACTTTCTTTCTTGGCCCAAGCTCCATCTGAATGCTCTGTAGATCTTCATCAGAACATAGCATCAAAGCATCTAAATCAATTTTTTCCCTCATGAAGACTGGAAGAAACTCATCCAGCATCTGTGATGCCAGAAATACCTCAAGGGGTGTATTCTCTGCTTCCTCGTCATCCCAAATTACTTCTTCCTCATTCCAAGGGATATCAGCACTGTTTTCAGCATCATCTTTCCTGCCATTCTCAGCATTTTCGTACTGAAAGAGTTCACTGGACATTGTAAATCTTATGCCTTCTTTCTCAGAAGACACAATTCCAGGATTTACCTCTGCAGCCAAATTCCTTCCAAACACAATTTTGCCAAGACCTGGCCGCTGAAAAATGGAGAGCTGACTGTCGTTGTCAGCAAGGTTTTTCTCTTCAAGGTCATTCAGTAATTCATCTTCCTCTTTCTCATCGAACAAATGCATCACAGTTCTCCTACCTCTGTCATCCTCTTGGTCATTTCTTTGTGTCTCCTGCCTGCTTGTGCTGTTAGCTGTCTTCTTTGTCTTGAGTTTCAAGGTATGTTTCAGGTTTTTGGATAAAGTACTTGTCGTATTTGAAGCAAATAGACCAGGCAACTTTACCCTGGAGTGTGTTCCTCTGGAAGAATTCAGTGTGCCAACCTTTTCTTTCATATAATTCCGGTTCATTTCATTCTGGTGTTTCTCTTGGCGCTTCTCACATTCCTTAATTTGTTTCTCAACGTTCCTCTGGGCCTGTGCTTTTTGTTTGGAGACTTTCTTTGGATTCAGCAAGTTCTGCTCGGTGGCAGCTTTGTCCAGGATCTGGACACACTCCTTGTGGTCCCTGCTGGCAGCTGCCTCCAGGGGAGTGCAGAGGTCATTGTCCAGCGCAAAGATATTGGCACCAAAGTTGATCAAAAAAGAGACGCAGTGGATGTGGCCATTGCAGGCAGCGTGGTGGAGGGGCGTGTTCCCCCAGATGTCACACTTGTCTGGATCACCCCTGGGAGGGAAAACAGCACGCAGTGAGCTGGGCTACCCACTCCGAGCACTGCAGTGGCGTTGAACAGACACCAAACAGACACCGCTCTGCTCTGAGAACAGCCCAGGGACAATGGCTCAGCTCGGCTCCAGCCACCAGAACGGGGCTGCACCCACTTACACAAGCCCTGAGTGTGCTGTGTGTGTGGCAGGAGCTCTAATTCCTGCCCATCCGTGAGTTCAGCAAGTTCACAGGGCTGCCTGCGACTGTACGTGCATCTCCCATAACGGAGCCAGGGCACTTCCTTTGTCATCCCAGGGTCTGGCAGCTCAAAGAGGGCTCAGGCTTTGACTTAGTCTCATTGAAATTACAGGCAAAACTGTTTCAAGAACATTTGCATGGAATATTCTAAAGTGGTTTTGGTGACTCTTCCCTTTTGCATGTCAAATACAGAGGCAATATTAAGAGGTTTCCTCACTGGCCACAGTGATAAATATTTAATGAACTCCTGCAGTAACTTTTTGGGTAGGTAATAGGCAAATGATCAGGAGTAAAGCCCTGATTACACATTTGTCTCCATTGCTATTAGTTTAAGCCCAGATAGATGCCATTGTTTTTCAACTCTTTTGTTCTCCTTAAGCTGCTTTTGCTCATGGGGGTTTGAAAAGCAGAAGCTCATTTGAAAATAAAATGCCACATTTTCCAATTGAATTTAAAGCCAGTGAAAAGTATTGCTTTTTTTTTAACTCTTGCACTGAATTCACACTGAACTGCTGCCTGCAGACAAGAGTCAGCTTGAACATTTTAATGTACATTTTTCAAGATCAACATTAGCAATGTTCAGGACAGAGCTTGTGTCCTCTTGTGGCCAACAACCAAGGCAGCCACAGAAACCCAATATCTTTAACGACTTCAGAGCCAGGGACCAAATTTACAAGGATAGTTTCTACTCTTGGGAGTTTAAGCATTTCAGTGACTTGGAGGTTGGTGCCACGGCAGCTGTACTGTGAAAGACATGGTACATCCTGTCACAGAATGTCCTGCGGGCACGGATCCCTGGCTTTGAGCCCCTCTGGACAAAAGCACTGCCAGGTTTGTTGAGGGCCAGATCTGAACACCTCCTTCAGCCCGAGCTGCCCCAGGCAGGAGCGAGGTGAGGGGCCCGGCAGGGCCGAGCGTGCCGGCCACGGGAGCACAGGCTTTGCTACGAGGAGGTGCCAGCTGAGGATCAAAGTTTCCCCACTTAGACATATGGCAGCCATGTGTACATATTTCTGCTCCTGTGGCCCTGCCCTGGGGAGCTGCCTGGCTGTGGCCGGGCGTGCCGGATCCCTGCATTCCCACATCAGCGGACTGGCTGCCTTACCCCGGGCCCTGGGAGCGCTGGGTCAGCCCTCCTCCCCCAGCTCCCTTCATCGCTGCTTGTGGTTTCTTTTCCCCGTGGAACCTGCCAGCCTTTGAGTCTCAAACAATTGACAAACTAGAATGGCTGTTCCCAGCTCAGTGGGACTTTGGATACGGTTTGACATCTACTTCGGGTTCTCGTACTCCTACTTTCCCTGTTTTCCCAAGAAAAAGGTTCTCACAAAAGAGAGCACATTCTGCTATTTGTTCTTGCCTTTATTCATGTACCTGCAAGGCAAGCAGAGAAAATGTCTCCTGACGCCTGGGAAGATAAATTATTTCAAGATGAAAAGGGTTTATTGTTAGTATTGCTACACTTTCCAAGGGCTCAATGTGTTGCAAGCTTGAGAGTCCTAAAATCTGCAACCACTCTAAAGCAAACTGCCCTGTTGTACCTCAGAGCCTCTGTCAGGAAACCTCTTCAAGGAAAGGATGAATTTGTTAAAAATAATTAAAATACTTTCTCACAAGAAAATATTAACTGACTAGAAAACAGATTGAAAGCCTTCCAAAATTCAGCCTCTC
Organism: Atrichornis clamosus; assembly: GCA_013400975.1. Lineage (NCBI taxonomy): Eukaryota > Metazoa > Chordata > Aves > Passeriformes > Menuridae > Atrichornis > Atrichornis clamosus. The sequence continues at coordinate 20,254 of WBMZ01016696.1, read as the reverse complement.
CCCAAAAACCCAATGAGAATGCAGCCATATCTCTGACAGCCACATCTTGTTGATCATGTCAAGAAATCTTAGATTAAAATAGAGGCAAACACATAAGTTTGAAGATTCTGAGGGTGATACTGTCCCAAGGCTGTCCTCTACTAAGAAGAAGACTTAGAAAAATGTGAAATAACAAATACATAGACATTTTGATCTTTGTGTCATCTCCTGTGACTTCTATCAGCTTATATGGTAGAAGACATATTTTTCACTCAAATTTTGAAAAAAAATTATTTTGTTATTTGTTCCTTAGCTTGTTGTTCTGTCTTGCAGGTGTCCAGGGACAAACGTTATTGACAGGTATTTCCTGGCAGCTGTCTTAATGACACAGGTTGAAAAACTGTCAATCTATTTTTGCTTCTTCTGAGGACATAGCAATAACTACTCAGTCCAAAGGTCTTTTTTATTGTGATACTACAGCCACACCTGAGTCCAATGGGCTATAAAGCAAATCTATGAAAAAAAATTTTTTTCAACTCCATTTTTAATAAAAGAAAACTCAGATGCATCCAAATAGTTATTCAACTGTTCCCTGCAATCTGTTCCCTGTTCAGCAAAAGAACATTTTATTAACTGTGTCTCTACACAAGAGCAGATTTTCTTTTATTAGACCTTATTACAGAATCACAGCTTAAAAGGTGGTCTCTGAGAAGGAGAGTATTGATGATGGGGAGGTAATTACCATTTCAGTAAGACATTTTAACTATGTAGGACATTTAAACGATACAGAAATTTTACTGTTAGAAAAAAACCTTTAGGAAACCTTCCTTTCCTTTTTTCTTTTTTCCTTCTTTTTTTTTTTTTTCTTTTTTTCTCCTGGTTTGCAAGGATCCTATCACAGCTTCTGAAACAGTATTCTCAGTTTTAGCATGATGGTAGTTGTTAATACTATAAAAAGCAGAGAAATAACCATTTTAGATGTTACTGTCTCAAAACTGTCAGTTGTGACTTGCCTCTGGACAGCATTAAATCTTCACAAGTGTCAACTAACTGCACTTTGGAAAAAATGGGAGACACTTTTTACTAAGAAATTGTTTCGAATAATGCATTTCTCTATAAAACCTGTCTCAAAGATTGAGACAAAGGCTGTTGGCCACCTTGTCCAGTGCGGAAAGGTCCCAGGGCCCTGTTCCTACAAGCCTCTCCCTGCAGGCTCCACACATGATGTGGTCCCGTGGGTGCCGATGTGGCTTCACAGACAGACCACCCACAGGGACCTGCCCACAGGTTCTGGACACAAACCACTGCCCGTGAAGAAACAATTCTTGGCAATGCACTGAAATAAATGACTGTGATTTTCAGCCTTTAGGGTCTGAGGTCATCGGGGTGTTAGAAACATGATGGACTAAAGTTCTGAGCCACGGGCTTTAAGCAGTGGAGGCTGGCTGACTTACCCCCTCCGGCAAATGACTTCCAGAGCTTCCAGGTACCCGTGGTATGCTGCCAGAAGGGTGGGAGTCATCCCATCTTCATCAGAAGTGTTGAGGTCTTTCCTAGTGGCTTCTTTCAGCAGGTCCAAGTTGCCATCAGCTGCTGCTTTGTGATACCTGCTCGACATTTTCCGTAGCTTCTGGTTTCCCAAAGCAGCTCTGAACGATATCCAGACTGTGCAGCCGCTCCTCCATTACAGGGATAATTCATTAATGATTACAAGTTGAGACGTCCCTGTGAGGAGGGGAATGAGGAGGCAAAGTTCATCCTTGCAGGCTCCTTCTCTGGAGCTCTGCACAGGTAATGAGGCAATGATGTGGTGAATGCTTTAATTCCTGGGAGGTGGCTCTGCCACGTACAGTTTGTTGTGTATTTGACTGCTTAAACAGAGAGGGGATTCATTCATCTTCCCCATGTGCTTGCCTGACTGTTCTGGGGAAACTGCAAAAGGACTTTGAACTACAAAAAAAAACTTTGAAAAGCCTTCACAAGGCTGTGAGTGCAACCAGGTTTCACCCTAAGTAATAAAGTATCCCTGAGTTTGATGGGAGGAAATGCATGAGCAGTTATCTTTACCGGTGAGGTTCTTTGTGACCCTTCTTTGCATTTGAAAACAAGTCAACCCCCTGCCAAACCAGGCATTTCCATGGAACCATTTTGTGTAACAGACTGGAAACTAAACCTGCCAGGAACAGGGTGGTGTTTGGATAAACCCTCAGCAGATCTGCAAGGCACAGCTGGCAAAACCTCAGCTGTGTAAATTGCATTTCATCAGGGGATCTTCAGGAACTTGGCAAATATAAAAGTCACCTAACAGGTATTGTAGTCTCTCTTTTAGTGCAAAAAAATGTGCAGGCTTTCCTCAGGATAGCACAGGGAATTCCAGAAATGGAAACATGATGGGCCTGCACCCACTGCCCTGCCTGGGCACAGTGGTCCTTGCCTGGGAATAGATGGGTCCGGTCCCCATCACAAATAACCACTTCTTGCTTTAGAAATCACTTCCCCTGATTTCAGTGGCATTAAGGGCTACCTCTACAAGTAGAAACTTACAGAATTAGACCAATTCTAGTTTTTAGGTTCAAAAGCATTACTGACAGCAAGCCACATAAAAGGTCAGTTTTCAAACAGCAGCTGAGGAGTTGGTAAGAGGTTACAGCAGCTTCGTGCAGTGCTGTGGGCTCAGGGTTCTTCTGGCCACATTCACAAGAGCTGCCACATAAACCTTACTTTTTGCCAAGCTGTTCTCTGTGACTCACTGAATTAACCTGGACCTCAGAGACTCTACCCTCAGCAATTAGCAGAGGAGTTTTGTTGCTTGTTGTGCCCCCATTAGAGAATCACAAACCAACTCCTTGCTCAGAGTTGGTGCAATCCCCAAATGGAATTCTGCCACCTCACGTCCCATAATGTGACACACCAAAGACCTCTCAAAATGGGCTTTCTCTCCTCATTATTTTCTCAGACATGGATTGAAGGGCTCTTCAGGAATGAACTTGTACCAACATTTTTCTTCCCATGAGGACAAGGAGCCAGTCAGATTCTGTGACAGGTTTGAATCCTTGAACAAACAAGTCTACGTAAGAGTAAAGCAAAGCCCTGGTTGTGCTTCATGTCATCCCCAGACACAGCTGTCCCCAGTACTGTCCTGCCATCTCAGGGCAGTGAGGAAGGGCAGTGCTTCACCCAGGCCAAACTTCATCCCCACTTTAGATGACAGTTTTGCCCTCAGACCTCTCTCAAGATCCTTGCACTGCGTTAATACTTTTCTAAAGAAAATGCAGCCATTTATTCTGTTTTCTATTTAACCAGGCTCTGCACCAAGTTAAATTTACAGCTACTAGAAAAACCAGCTGTTGCAGAGCAAAGACAGGTAATACATGTACATATATATATATGATTAGCTGTTTCCTGATGCCACTGAATTTTATTTCCTTTACTAGGCCTTTTATCAAGAGTCAAATGATCACCAAGTCACATACTGCATATACCACCAGTACCTGGTGGGAGAGAGGAAACAGCCTTTTTCTTGTATGTTGACATTTCACTTTGTTAGATACAGCCAAGAAAAGTGACTTGGTGGCAGAAGAGCCCTTCTAATTTTCAAGATTCTTGGTTTCTACCACAGAAGTACCTTTATTTGCTTTCTCTTAATTAATTCAGCACACAAAATCTCAGATCTCAGTGATTTTATCATCTAACATCTGAAAATAATGATTTTACAGGAAACTTACTCTGTGTGATGCTAAGTGGGAAACTATTGTTCCAAGCTTTAATTAGAGGTAAAGAAAAACCCCTGTCAACTAGAGAGAAGCTCCAGGACTTTGCTTTACTATTATTTCTGTCATAAAAGTGGGCATCACAAAAAAGAAAGAAAAAAGAAAAGACCAAACAAAATCATCTGTTTCTAAACTCCTGGTACTTGTTCATCTTTGTCCCATCCAAAAACCTCAACTTGAAATGCAATAAATGATTCAACATCAAATGTGCTAAATTTCTCAGCCTGAATAGAGATTATTCTTCTGAGACTAAAGCTCAAAATTGTGAACTTTTAAACCTCCCTGGGTAGTTAGAATGAAGCTTTTCTTTTTGGTTTGAAAAGAGCTTCAGAACCATTCCACTTCCAATTGAAACATCTTACCAGGCTCAAGAGAAACTCTATTCTGGTGGTACATGGTGTTGTAAACTAATGAATTATTTAACTGGCATCTTTGATTTGTTATTGGATTTTACTGCGTATCTGGGTATTAGTCTATTATTTTAAGAACTATCTTAAATAAAATATTACCAGTTAAACAAACTATTTGGATTGAAAGGCTGCAGCACCACCAGTTACGTTGTTCAAGGTAACTTGGAGCATAAACCTGCACAGTGATGTTGTTGTGCCATCTGTTTTGCATGAGGTATTATCCAGAACAACATTTCCTCACTGCAACTTTTATAAGCACCAAATGTGGTATGGTAAAGGCCATGCAAGGGGAGGCAAGTAAGTCTCTGCTTGCCTAATGAGATCTTTGGTACTAATGGGCTTAGAGAAGAATGAAATTAGTCACACTGGGTAATCGTGGCTACACAATTCAGAGATGATGACAACATTTAAAACAACAATAAGAGCCTATTTCTTCACTTCTTAGGGAGGCAAAACTGCTGTGCCCCAGGACACACTGCTGGCTTAGGGTGACCAGTGCTGCCCGAGGCCCACCTGATGTGACTGTAGCAGCAGAAGTCCTGACTTGGCATTCAGGCTCTTTGCTTTCTTAAAACCTTTTCCTGGGTTTTGGGAAATATTTTTCCCCCCGTGATATCACCACCAGTGCTACAAACAGTCCCAAGGAAAGCCACGTTGAGCTCGTTGGTGTCTCAAATGCTGTCCTGCTCCCAATATGTGAGGCACAGAGATGGCAAAGTCACACAGAAATCTCAGTTGTAAAAAATCACTGCCAAACCAGACATGCGCATTTTGCTATGCAATATCTTGCAGGGGAATAAAGAGAGTACATTATCAGAGCAAGAAAAGGATACTTTCAAAATAGAAGGCAACAACAACCCATGCCAAAGAGTTAGTATCACCTTAAGGTCTCCTGTGAGCCTTCCCACTCAAGGAGCAGCAGGTGGAAGAGCTTTGTTCCCCGGGCAGCAGAGAGGTGCCACCTGTGTGAGCCACACCGGGGGCTATATAACCCTCCCTGGGCAGCCAGAAATCAAGCTTGTGGTGGCATTTTGGAGATGGGATTGGGTGTGGAGCAGCAGTGCTGGAGTGCCTTAAGGATGTGGTGAGTGGGGTTAGGGAAGGGGAGCTGAGTCCTTTCCTTGCTACTCTCTCATTTGATTCTCTTTTCCTTGCAGGTTGCTGCTCCTGTTTGGCTTTTTGCTGCCCTTAGCCCCTTGTGCTGATGGCCTGGGGGATCAGGATCTCTTGGGTAATGTGCTCTCTGGGTTGGGGGCTTTAGGTTTGTTTGGAGCTGCTTCCTCTCTGCCTTGGCATGGAAGGGGCTCTGAAGGATGGGTGGCTGGGGGGCTTGCAGGGTGAGTGACTCCAGCAGAGTTTGGTGGAGCTCCTGGTGGTCTTCCCTCTGCAGAGAGAGTGACCTGTCACAAAGATGGGATGAAAATTGAGTTTTCCAGAGAGCTTGGCAACTACTCCTGGCACGTGTGTGTTGTTGGTACGTATTGCTACTGCCCTGGCCTTTCCTGCTGAAGCCTGCTTGCCTGAAGGGCTAATCTTCCACATCCCTCCTAGATGTGAGTGGTGAGGAGATTGTGTCCTGTGACCACACTGTGGATTATGAGAGGCTGATGCTCAGTGTCCTGTTTGTCAACTGCACCAGCTTGGAGGTAAAGGGGTCTTTATTCTGGGAAGCTACAGTGATGGAGTTGTGAGAATTTTAATTTTTTTTTTCCAGGACTGGGTTTAATAGGACTTTTATTTCTAAATTTCTTCAAGATTGAGAATATTATACTTCCGATAACTTAAAATAGTTACAGAAGAATGGTATGTGCCAGACACTGGTGGGGAAAGAAACCAAAACCCTTCTGGAATTCTTGTTCTTTCACCTGTGGATTAAATCCTTCAGAGCCTGCTGTAAATGTTGTGTTCTCCTGCAAAGGACTTGAACTACTGGTCAGGTTTTCCTCTAGGGAGATGGACCAGATTCAAGAGTTTCAGAGCACCATTCTATTTAAATGTGTGTATTTTGTCAGAGCAATTAACAACACATGCTAATCACAGCTGCTCAGGTAGAGTAGTAAGTGGGGGGCTAAAATCAGATGATTTACTGGTATCTGTTGCTTTTAGGCATTTAAAATACCCCAAGACTCTTTGTTTTGGCATTTATTGGCCCAATAATTTTTTGAACAGCTGGCTCTGGCACTACAACCTGCTAGTCCTTGGAGCTTTCTTGACTCCTGCAGTTACCTCTGTATCTTGTGCTCTCATGCTTGCTTAGAGAGCGCATCCCTTTCCTTTTGGCTTTCAAAACAAGAAGTCATCTTGTCCTTGCACTGGTACAAACACCTAAACCAACTCTGAAGTTAGAGTTTAATCCCAATGGTTTTTATCTGCCCTCATGCTATACTCAGTCCTACTGCCTCTTTCTAATTAATGTCTTTTGTCTGTAGCATGGTCAGCACCAGCTGTGGTTGAGGCTGATGGTGAATGACACAATGGGAGAGGAGAAGAATGTTACCTACAGCACTCACTGTGACAGTGTTCATGCAGATGAAGTCATTACTCCTGTCTTTGCTGGTGCAACAAACTGTACAAAAGACTTCATGGCAGTAAGTAGAGGAATGGGAGAGCTGTAGACCCTGCTCTGAGGCTTGCAAGGCAGGATGGCTCCCTCCTGGAATTGTGTGTCTGGGATCTGGGGAAAGCTCCAGTCAGCTCAGGGAGGTCTCTTGGCTGCATGTTCATTTTGACTGGGCTGCTGGCTCTTTGGAGAGCTGGTTTGCAAGTGGTCGTTAACAATGCCCCCAGTCTGGCCCCAGCCCTGTTGCAGGGGAAACTGAGCCAGCTGATGGCTGGCTGCTTTGGGAAGCTATAGTAGAGATCTTGTTTTGTGGCTACAACACTGCAACTTTAGTTGTTCCTGTGGTCTAATTCTTATGCTCTGTTTCAGGTTACCTTTCCAGGACTCATTTCAAGCCTCAGTGATGAGCATATGGTATGTGCCTTCTGCCTTGCAAGGGGAGGTGGGGGCAGTGTCTGTGGTTTTGACCTAAACTGAGCCTGATGTCTCCAAGCTGGAGCCAGATGCCTTTCTGATACACTTGCAGCTTATTGGGAAGTCTAATTCTACCCTGTCAGCATAGGGAGCTTAAATGCAAAGCCAGTGAGCTGGCAGCCTTGCAGGGTGATGATCTAATGCCTTGCTGCTTCTGTGCCTTCCTTCCCTGAGCAAGGATCTCTTGCTTTGCAGGTTCCAGCAACTCCTATGTCCTGGGCTCTGTCAGTTGATGATGGAACCAGAATACACCAGCTGAGCCTTGGGCAAGCAATGCAGCAAGGCTATAACTTTCTAGTTGATGGCCACAACCTGATCTTTCAGGTGGCCTTCACTGCCACTGGGGTTGTGTCCTACAAGGTATGTAAGTGAGAATCAGCACTGAGGAGTTAGTGCTGCTCAAACAGGGGCTGGGTATCTACTTCCTGTAGACCTGGGGAAAGCATTTTTGGGCCAGGGCCAGAGTTGATGTCAAGCTGATGCAGAGCTGGTGTGTGCAAAGCTGTTTGGTTTTGCACAGCTGTCACTGAACTGCCCAGCACAGGGAAATGGAGAAGCACAAGTTGCACCTCAGACAGTAGCACAGCAAGGGGGCATCTCCAGAAGCAGAGTTTTAGCCACAGCCTGTCCTGTGAGCATCTGACTGGTAGTCTCATGATCAGACAGCTGTTTTTAGAAAGGGTGAGGTGGGAAGAAACTGCTGTTGCAAACACGAATAGCAGCAGACTTGATATAGTGCATGGCCCTCTGGGGCTGGTCTTATGATGGGTCAGGAGCTGAGCTGTGTCTCACAGAGCTCTGTCTTTGTCAGCACAACGAGAAGGTGCTCTACACTGCGGCACTCAAGCTCACGTATGGCCCTCCTGAGCACAGACTGACGGTGGAGTCAAGAATGCTTTGTGCACCAGGTAATGCATGGAAAAAGTCAGAACCTGACCTGCTTTTGCCCTGGGAAAACTGATGTTAAATATAACGAAGGTGTTGTTGCAGGCCCTGCAATCTGTAATGCAACACACATGACTGTTGCCATCCCAGCCTTTCCAGGGACCCTTATGGCTGTGGATGTAGAGAATAAGACCATCCCCATGCATCAGCTTCAGGAAACTGGAATCACTCTAGACATGCAGAGAGGAGTCAGGCTGCATATTAGCAGGGGAGTCCTGAAGTCCAAGGTGAGTTCTGATTCATGAGTCACAGGTGTTGGTGTGATCACAATTCTTTGGTGTCTTGAGACCCAGAGCACATTAGCTTTGACCTTGACTGACTAAGCATCTGCCAAGTCAGTCATGCCCTGTGGCTGGCTTAGGGCAGGTGTGATTTAAGATGAATGCAAATTGACTTTGTAACAGAGAGGTATCACCCAAGGTAACTTGGGTTTCCTGGAGTCTCTTAACAAAAACAGATGGAGGTGAAAATATTCCTTTTGAAGGGAAGTAGGTATTTGGTATGCCTGGAGAAATGCAAAAGAGCTTCCCCTGAGGCTGCAGTGCTCTTTACACTCAGCTTATTTGTTAATCAGCTCTAACACATGCTTGTGTTAAATTGAGCTCTTGTAGTTATACTACCAGGAGGGTAATTCTTGTCTTTCAGCAACCTGGGGAGAGCTGCTCAGGACTTCAGTACTACATGTCCTCTCTGAAACTGGCTTTTCTCTTCCGTGGGGAGACTGTGGCAATGGTGATGCACCCTGAGTGCCCCTGTGAGCAGCACACACCAGTAGGTAGGTGGCTGACTTCTGTAGTCCCTCAGCCCTGTGCTGCTTGGATGATGATCCTTCAGCTTGGTCTTGAGTTCCTGTGATGGACTAGTTCGTGTCATCAGCAGCTTTTGGCAGATGGAGCTGTCACTGACTGGCATGACAACTTATGTGAGCCTCTGTTACAGCTGCTGTATGCACCCAGGATGGGTACATGGATTTTGAAGTCCTTGCTGAGAGTACCACGCCACTGCTGGATTTGGATACACTCAGGCTCAGAGATCCTGTGTGCCGGCCAGCCTTCAAGTCATCTTTGAATGACAGGGTTTGGTTTCATGTCCCACTGAATGGGTGTGGGACCAGGTACTGGGTAAGTGTGTAGCCAGGATTGATGGGGGTGGGATTCAGGCAGTGGGAATGCCCCCACTAATGCTGTTATTTACCCACAGTTTGATGGGGAGAAGATTGTTTATGAGAATGAGGTGAGGGCATTATGGACAGACCTTCCTCTGGGCAGGATCTCAAGGGACAGTGAATTCAGGTGTGTCTGGAAACCACTTTAGGATATCCAGGACTTACCCATTACCCATATATGAATATAAGACTTAACTCCTCCTTCCTTGTTACAGGTTAACAGTCCTGTGCTCCTTCAGCAGTGGTGATGCTTCCCTCACTTTAAAAGTAGACAACCGTCCTCCTCTGCCTCCTTCAGTGAACCAAGGTTCCCTCTCCTTAGTTCTTCTAAGCTACCCAGGTAAAGCTGTCTCTGGGCTTAAGGGCTGGGAAACACCTGGAGCTTGTGGCAAGGGGAGGGTATATGAGTGAACTGTTCTGGTAGGTGGGCTTCTCCTGTCCTGATGTGTTTCCTTCCTACCTATCCATGCTGCCTGAAAGCAGATGCCTCAAATCCATGGCCCTAGGACAGACAGCAGCTGTTCCACCAGCTGCTGTTGAAGAGCTTGAGACCAGAGTTTGTTGAGGAACCTCTCTTTGCACACTGAGCCATTTATCAGGGCTTTGGTTCTTGCAGAGGCCTCGTACCGGCAGCCGTACCATGAGGATCAGTATCCGATCGTGAGGTACCTACGGCAGCCCATCTTCCTGGAAGTTCAGGTCCTGAACCGCAATGACCCCAACCTCCATTTGGTGTTGGATGACTGCTGGGCAACAGCCTCACAAGATCCAAGTTCACTTCCCCAGTGGAATATTGTTGTTGATGGGTGAGTGCCCTGCCAGACAAACAGAAGTACCTTTTGCAGTGTGTGGGAGGATTCCCTAATTCTTTCCTGCTCTCTTTTTTGTAAGAGAGCCTTAAGGACAAGGGCCTACCAGGTACTGCCCTGAGATGGTGGAATTTGTAGGAAGAAGGTAGCACCTTGAACTTTAATCTGCTGCTTAAAGAAATCCAACACCAACAACCCAAATCTTCTGTACTCTGATGTTCTGATTTGGTTCTTATTTACTGGCAGGTGTGAGTATGACCTAGACAGCTACAGGACTGTGTTCCATCCTGTGGGACATGGTGTCAGCTATGCCAACTATCGCCAAAGGCTGGAAGTGAAGACTTTTGCCTTTGTCTCTGGTGACAAAGCCCTCCCTGGCCTGGTAGGTGACAGCATCCTCCTACTTGGAGCAGTAGTAGAAGCAGTTCTTGTCTCAAAATGAATGCACCTCATCTTCTGTCCCAGGTATACTTCCACTGCAGTGTTCTGATCTGTGACCGCTTTCACCCAGACTCCCCATTGTGCACACCAAGGTGCCCAAGGCCATCTAGGAGCAAGAGAGGTAATGTTTGAGTGGTTTTTAGGCTGCCATTTTATCCAGGATAACCTACTGCACTTTGTTCAACTCTGCTGTTGTTACTGTTGTAGAAAGTGGGATGCCAGCTGTGAACCCTGCTGTGGTGAGCCTGCAGGGTCCTGTCCTCCTTGTGCCAGAAGAATGGTCTGCAGCCCGAGGTACTGGGCTGGGGTGGTGCTCAGGAGTGTTGCTTGGGTTTAGTGAAGAGCTGTCTCCACAAACTGCCTTTTTCCTCGCTTTGTAGGGAACACTCTTCTGAGCAAGAAGGCATGGGCTGGCATTGCAATGACTGCTGCTGGTGTTTTCTCTCTGGCCACAATGCTACTATTTTTGGCTCTTTTTAAATGCCTAAAGAGAAGAGCATACATGGTAAATGTGGTGTGTTAGTGTGTATTTCCAAATAAACTTGGAATAGTCACTTGGTTAATTATGTCTGCCATGTATTCCTCTACTGCATCTATTTATGCAAATCAACACTGCTCATCCTCGGAAAATCTTGTTACTGTAAGTTTGTCTTTAACAGTGACTATAATACTTAATTTCCTGAGTCTTTGTTCTGAACAGTCCATTGCTGTGTTAAATTCCTGTTGGATGCTGCAGCCAATTTCTTTTCTTGAATTACTTATCACTGTTCACAATTGTGATTCCATTCAATTGAGTTTTAAAAAATCCATATTGTGCCAATATCTGCAGTATGAATAGCTCCTCCAGCTGCTCCTGTAAACATGAGCTGTGTGCTGCAGCTGGAAATGAAAACCTGGCTTTCTTGAAAATGGTTAGCAACACACAGCACTTGTGTTAAAACATTGGCCACTTAATAGGAGCACCAGAAATATGTAACTTGGTGTCTCAAACTGGGGGAAGAAAAAGGGGTGTGAATAACAGCTAAAGCTGTCTTGTCTGCAATATTGATGTACTGAAGCAAAATGGTTGTGCTGATTCTTGCAGGGGAAAATAGATACTCATACCTGTTTCCTCCCCCTCTACTTTAGAAGCACTTGGATTATAAAAGAGGAAGTGCGTAGCAACAACTAATTTGTTAGCTTTCTAAATTTTCTTAACATGCAAGTCTTTCTAATTAGTATAAAAATTGGAAAACTCTTCCAATTCATTAGCAGGCTAGAAGAGACTATCACTAATTCCCTTGTCATCTTTTGGTGTTATTTGCACTATTAATATTCTTACCTATCAAACTCAAGAGTTTGACTTCTTGTTACATTGCCTTTCCTTTCTATAAAGGAATGTTTTCCAAATTCAAGTAAGTTGGAAGGAAATGATCATAGAAGCTAAATGCCATTTGCATTTAGCAGAATAAGGCGCTAACAGTAAGTTTAGCTTGCAGGCAGGGAGAATGGAAAGTTCTAAAGCTGCTTCTGCATTAATGCTATCTCATCTGAAGACTGTGCCACACTGACTTCATTAGGTTGCATTTGACTTGTGGTTTCCTTGTGTTCTGCTTGGTTACAGCAACAATCTTCACTCCTGTGGGTTCACTGGGACAGCTCTGTTAAACTGCATGTTAACTTGCTGTGCCACTTCCTACCCCTCCTGTTGTTACCACAGTTTGTGTTTAGTGCTTTTGCTTTTTAAGGTGTAGTTTTCTTTGCTTCTGTTTTATGCCGAAATGTTCAGGGTAAACTACTTCTGTGGTCATAGGTGAAGAACGTGACTTGTCTTAGCAGTTACCTTTCTTCATCAGGGCAAGGAATATACTGATGTTTGTTTTGTTAAAATGTCGGTGCATGTTTTTATAATGTCACTATAGCTGTTCATTGTAGCTTTCAGTACAGACAAGGACAGCACCATCTGTAGAGGTAACACTGCCCACCTGAGGTGAGGCAGTTTGTCATGCAGCTTTTATTTTGTATTCTGTACACTTGCCTTGCATAGTCAAGGAAATGAGGCATAAAATATAATTGCATGTGACAGAATGAAAGTGCTTTGCACTAGGAGTGTAACAGCGTTAGGTTAAACATTGTCTGGCAACTTTGTGTGAGCAGGGAAAGTGTCAAAAGCCCAGCTCTGTTCTCTGTGTGCAGGGTTTCAGAACAAGTTGGTGGCCAGACCCTGCTACTTGTCAAACATGCTGTGCATAAACAGCCCAGGCTGGGGGCTTGATTGCCACAGCCCCTATTTCACTTAAGCCTTATTAATGAGCTATTCTTAATGCAACAGCTTTCAGGGCACACTTTCTAAAGATGAATGTGCATTTCATGCAAGGAAAGCATGGAGTACTGAGAATACGATCAACGTGATCATTAGGAGGACTTTATGTTGGTGTTTAACCAAAATTATAATGTTAATATAAACACAATGGAACTGTGAATTTCACATTAGAGCCACTTATTGGCAAATCAGTTACTGTCATCAGCCTGATAGAAGTTAGGGTTGAAATGATTACTTAATTTTTTGTCCAGCAAACCACCTACTTAAGTCTTGTTGACTTAGCACTTGGCTGGAACATGAACTATTTCTGCAAAAGCCAGAGAAGTGGTGCTTGATGAAGAGGGTTTTGGTACTTGACAGTATGTTGTACTTAACCGTATGGGCTTTTTAGCTCTTCTGACCCAAACAGAGCTAATACTCTTAAAATTCTCTCTCTCCATCCTTCTCCTTATTCTAGAGTGTGGAGTAAAGATCAGTGCATGTTTAGGCACAGAAGTTTCCTTGTTTCTCATTGATGGGTGGAGTTTGAACCTTTGTTCAAGGATAGTTGGAGTTTACTAAATAATGTTACAGCGACTGTTGTGTGAATGTAAAAATGCTAGTTAACATTCCAATAAGTTAAAATATTTCTTACATATCTTGCAGACATGGACTAGTGAGGGTGTTTAAAATACCTCAGCTATCTTCAGTAAGGGAGGTGGTGAGAGCTTTTCTTCTGCTCTTTGACTCCTGTATTTTGTACTATTTTTACTACCTGAGGAGGTGAGACAGAAAGCTTTGTCTCACACAGTGACAACATGGTGACAGCCATCCAGGTCAAAGGGAAGGTTGTTCTTACCTGGTTTCTGGCCCTGGCTGGTACTGTCTGCCCAGGGAAAGACTTCAGATGTGGCATGGGAGAGATCTGTCTATGCTCTCTGGGAGGGTGACTCAGTTATTCTCCATTAGTGAATGCAGCAGGGGCAGTTTGAATGAGGACTCATTTAACTCAAGGAAAACACTGGATTTTATTCCCTACCTTAAACCCCAGCCATGGGAACCTCTTGGCTTCCTCTATGTGTGCTGCTGCCTCTCTGTCCTCTGGAGTGTGTTACCTGGAAAGTTTAAGCTCTCCTTGTAAGTACAAAGGAGTCCTTTACTGCATCCAGGCAGAGGGCCCTCTCTTCTGACACGGGAGGGTGAACTGGGAATGGTGGTGCAGCGAGAGCAGGCAGAGAAATTAGTCAGGGAACTGCTGCAAGTGGGGCCAGCATTGGCTCTCTGCAGCCTAAGCTCAAGCAGCTGCTTCAGGAACTTAACACACTTGGGTGTTCCCAATCTTCTTAGATTTGGGATGTTTGGGGGCCTCCAGGATGCAGGGATTAGGGCTACAAGTGTGACTGCCTATTAAAGCACGTTTATGCCTAAAGTAAGGGGCAGTGAAAGGTCTTTGGGGTTGGGTAGGCTGAGGACCTGGTTGGGAATGGTGCCACTGGAGGGGAGTCTCCTGACACTTTCCTGCTGGGCTGGTGCTATTCTGCAGGAAGCTGAGAGAGCAACTGAGAAAAAAGAGACTTGGCAGCGTCTCCCCTGCCTCTCTTGCTACGGATTTCTTAGCTCTACTGCAGTGTTTAAAAATTTAAAGAAGAAAACAATCTATGTCCTCATTTAAGGGCTGACCTTACTGTCTCTAGTAAAATACCTACTCTCTGCTGACCTAGTCTTTTTGTTCAGCATCTTCCCCTTGAAAACCACACTAATGTGGTGATGGCACGGCACAGAAAGCAGCTCTTGGTAAAAGGACACATCTGAGAAGCCTTGAAAGGACAGGCTGATAAAGATGTCAAGGTCAGGGCAGCAGGAGTGAAACTGCTGCATGTTTACCTGCAGGTAACTGAGAATTCACAGCTTTAGCTCCTGATAAGTGCTGATGACAGAATGAATTATATAATGGAAAATAAATTTAAAATGCAGGAGGAAATGGTTCATGTGGGGTCAGCCTCTGCGTGGGACTGAATTAACTTGTTCTAGTGTCTGCTGATTTTAAGTCATGCCTGTTCCCTTAAGCAGAAGATGAGGGTATAAAGGAAATCCAGGGGAAAGGATCAGATCCCCTTTCAGCTGTGTATCCATGGATGAGCTGTGCTATAAAGGTTTTGAGTGTTGTTACTTGAGACAAGTGTTAGGGCTTCATTGCTCTGTCTCTGGAGGTACCTCCTGGAAAGCCATTGCAGGCAGCCTTGCCTGAGGGATGGCTGGTTATGTGGCTCTGCAATATGTTTGCTGAATTAATGTGCCATTAAAATAAAGGGCTTCTGGAAATCTAAGGATTATTTCACTCTGCTGCTGAAGTGTAGGGCCGGTTTACCCTAAGGGCTGAAACGATAACCACCACTGCTTTGCAGAGCATATTACAGCTCAGATAGGCTTTGCACCCATGTTGGAGTCAAACAGCATATTGGTTCATGCAAAACTAAGTAAAACACTAGTATAGACATTTAGACTTCTGCATTTCCTTTACAGGCGTGAGAAGGGGAATAATCTGCAGTTTGTAGCTCAGCAATGTCGGCCATATAAAACACTTTCATCAAGGAGAAAAACTGAGCTCCAGATGTAGCCTTCCTTGAAAGAGATGTGAAAAAGTTTTTACTGTAGAATAAACAGAATAATAAGGCAGTCTGGTTAAACAAACAGCACTTTATTAAACTAATATAGTTAGATACCTTCTTTATGTTTAAAAATATAATAGCATTTGCAAAAATGAAAGAAGTTTAAATAACATACACAAAGTTACAACTGAGAAGCAAACCAGGCAATTTTAACTACCTAAACAAAAAGGAAAAAATGCAAGACTTAAGCATGGCATTGACATAATGAGGCAATGAGAATAAGGAAAATATACCTTTGGAATAACACAACCTCTAAAGGTAGGTAAAAGCTAAGACTATGACTTAATGTATGACAAACCCCCAAAGTGTTGGCATGGTGTACTCATGCTATTTTAACAAAGCTCATTAAAGCTTACAAATATTTTTCCACATTCAAAACATGTTTCTAGTGTTCTGAATTCTGACACTTCTGTATCAAAATGACCAACTGCTGTGTACTAAAGCAAGTACATTCAGAACTCCAGTACCAGAATGAGAAGCACCTACCTACCCTTTCTGTCACCTCCTTGCCACTGACTTAACAGCACCAATTATTGTTACATCCCTTTACCAAATGCTGTGGAACATTCCATTGTGCACGTACACTTACTGCTGCAATGCACTGCTGCTTATTGGTTACCCTTAATATCCCTTTTACAGTGCTGCTCTAAGATGTATATTGATTTTTTTTTTCAGTTTCCAGGAGTACACAAAGGTTGAATGTTGGACAAGTAAACAATTACATAGAGGCTGGAATTGTACAGTTAAGTGCCTATGAAGGAAGTGGGGAGAAACCCACTTAATCACTCTTTCTAGTATTGGCAGAAAGATCCAAGCCAGGCTTCTTCTGTGGCAGACTTCCATTAATATCTTGCTTCTTTATCTGACCTCTGTATACAGGAGAAAAGAAAGGTTTTATAGTCTATTCTTCCCTAAGATTGTCTTTTTTTGCTCAAAATGCTGAGCAATATGAGATATTCCAGGAGTCCCAAACAGGTTTACAGCTGCTGCTGGTCTACCAGAGCTTCTCTCAGAAGATAGAGGGCGTAAAGATAGCAGGTATTATCTGTTTTAACATCAAAGCTGTAAGCCACTGTGGCTGGTGTGTAGGTTGGGTTGCGCATTTGGATATGTTCTGCAAGCTGGAAGTGGTGGGCAATATTATGGACCTGGCAGGATGCCCTGGGGGGCAGTACCAAGCCCTGGAACAAGTGTGAGCTCACTGGGCCTTGCACCACGGTTTTGTCATCCTCTGCTTTCACAAGCAGCTTTGTTTGTCCTTGAGAGCTGTGCAAGCACGGCTGTGCTGAAGGAGCAAACTGAGAAAGTCCAGGAGGGAGCAGCTGCTATTCTTCTTGCTCTTCCCTCTCTCTAAGTGATTACTGCAATTCCTTCCCTGGCAGGTATTTCAGGGAGCCACAGGTGGCACTCCAGCACAACCAGCTGCTGCCTCCTGCTCCCAGGAGCATGGCTGAGGCAATGCTGACTGAAATAGGCCTCCAAGCCCAAAGTCCTGGGAAGCAAAACTAGCAAGTTGCACCCGTGTAGTATCCTGCAAAACCTGTTATTTCTATTTTGACCACACTGTCCCTTTTAAGTACTCCTCTGCCTATCCCACATCTACAACTACTTTTGGTCCATTACTCTATAAATACAGGTAAGTGGGGATAGCTGGGTCATCATGCAGGAAGAACTGCAAAAGGTTCATCCTCTATGCAACATCCAGTTTGGCAGTGGATGACAAATGGCATTCAATAATATTTACAGCAACAAACTGGAGTGAGGCAAAGTTGTATTTTATTGCCTGAGATTGTGTTGTGTTAGCACGTTCACACTTAAACACCATTTAGGTTTCCTCTTTCCCAAACTGGAAAAAGGACATGTATTAGCACTCCTTAAAACATCTATTGCTGACCTGACCTCTATATATTGCATATTAAGCCACAAAGGTAGCCAAGATTCAAAGCATTCAAGCAACATTGTTAAACTAAGCACCAATGGCTCATTTAGAATAAATGAAGCAATCAATGCAGTAGGAGAGGTGCAGAGTTTGAAATTCAAGCATGGATCAAGAGATCAATACTCACCTTGATGCACACCAGTAGTTGACCAGAGTTGAAAGTGCAATGTAAGAAACACTCAGTACTCCAGAAACTCCCAGGGAAAGTGCCCCCAGGGCACACAGCACACAAAGCAGGGCTATGCCTCCTATGGCTATTACAACACCTAATAAAACAACATCAGTTTGTTATTCAAACAAGTTTATGTACAAGTAAATTAGAAGAGCTGACATTTTACCTTAACCTCAATTTCTAACCATTTGGGAAAACAGTCTTCCTCAATCATCTGCCTAGCTTCTCTAAATCCTATGCATACTCAAGATAACTGGTTTAGGCATATCCTGGTGGCTGAGAGTAGAAAGGAAAATAGGATTTCCCCAGTATAGACTACACTTAATCAGATTACTATTCTTGCATTAAGAGTTTTACAACTGCTGAGACCTTAGGACTACATACAGAAATCCTCAATTGCTTGGACTGAGAATTCCAAAAGGAAGAAGAAAAAAGGAAAAGATAACATGCCTTAAAAGGGAATAGGTAAGTTCATACATGCATGTAGTACCTTCCATGACTATCACACCGACACAGGCCATTACAGCTGTTGTAACAACAAAAATCAGGAAAAATGCAACAGGAATAGCTGACACTGCAATAAACATCAGGAGTGATAAGGCAACAAAAGGATGGTCATCTAAGTATTGGCCAACACGAGAATTCATAAACGCAACAACCTGTGGATGAAAGAAAAACACTTCAGATTTTCTTTTTATGTCTTGTCATAGATACCTTTAACAGATCATTGCTACTGTATTGAACTACACGTAGTATCCTTTAGTAAGCCTGCAGTTTGAAGAGAACTGTTGCCTCTGTTTCAAAAGCATGGGAACTTGCTGCAAATTTAGGTAACTTCAGAGCAAATATAATTCTATCAACAACAGACATGTTTCTCTTGGACTTTTCAGTTCCATTCTTCCAAAAATTAAAAAACCCAACAAAGCCACAAAAAACCCAACCAATCTGAACACAAGTAAATAAATAAAGCAGTTTAGCTGCAGCTTTCACTGGGGTCTCTCAACTATTATTTTGAACTAGAGAACAGTATTTGTTAATTTCAAAAAACCTGCAGTATTTAAAAATGATCAATTTTTCTTTTATTCATGGCTTAGTCATATCTGCATTCTGTTCATTTACTGAATTGCAGTACAGTGCAGGCATGTCTGTATCAGAGTTATTAAGAATTTAATAATGTTCCTAGTTAAAAAAAATCCTTTTACAGAGGCAGTCATAGCTATACACTGGAATATTATTGCAGTAGTTTCCCTTCCCTTGAGGAAGTATGTATTGTAGTTTTAGTTCCTTTTATAGCAGTACAACCATTTCACTAAAATGCCACTCTGCTATCTCAAATGGTTATGCCAGTAAAACACAAAAATGCAGAACAGGCTTCCCTTTTTCTTGATTGCTGAAGGTGTGGGAGGACAGGCCTTCCCACAGGCCTCACAGTGTTCACTTAAAAAATTGGGAGTGCATTTAAATAAATTGGGGTGTGGTATCCCAATAGTTATGACAGGAGTATCTTTATAAATATATAAAATTACAATCCAGACCCACATTTGCGTTGCTGTGGATGGTCTGCAGCACGGAGTGCCATTGCTTCTGTAGTTCCTGCATTTCTTTAGACATGTTATTAATCCTCAGCCACAATCTCTTCTGAACAGCCACTTCTCATGCAGCCATCCAATTTCCCTTAAAATTAAGGTACAATTAGTAATGGACACTTTTGGAAAATGAAATGTTTCTTTTTTATAGAGAGGTTGCAGATAATATGATACATAGAGTCTAAACCATTAATAGTAGCACATCTTATGTAAAGGGCTTGTCCCTGCAAGCTCTTCCCAAACTCCTAAAGCCAAGTAGCAAGATAGAGGGGACTCCTACCTTCTTCCTTTATAATATTAATCCCTTGTTTACCCGTGAGGGTATTGACTTACCAATTAAAAAATCATTTCTAACTACCTGCATGGACAATTTATTGCTATTGGTGGTGGAAACCCACAATACGCAAAGACATATCTGTGAGTATCCTTGTGCTCAGAATAGAAAATACACCCTGGACAGGTTCAAAACTCTGCGTTTAAAGGCAAAATGCTTCCAAACGCTCTGAATGTATTTAATTGTGGCAGATTAAAGAAAACCTTAGCTCAGCAATCTCCCTGTCCCCATGAAAATTCCAGCTGTTGTTGCAGGGGGACCCTTCCCCAGGGGAAGGCTGACGGACGCATCTTCCTGTTCGCCAACCCCCGCAGCCCCCGCGCCAGTGCCGCTGCTGTGCCCCCTGCGCACACCCGCGGGCCCTCCCTGGGCACTCGGCGCGGTCACCCACAGCGGCTGGGCTCTCGCCGCCGGCAGCGCTGGGCAGGAGCCGCCCGCGGGGCGCGCCCGAGCCCGGGCGTTACCTCCGCCACAGCCCGCGGCCTGCACCGGGTACCCAGAACCGCGGCCACGGCACGTTAATCTCCCCCCCACCAATCACGGTTGCAGCCACCCCCACTATCCAGCGCCGCGGCGGGACAGCGTGTGTCCCCCCGCGTGTGTCTCCCGGAGGTAAGGGGGGACACGGGCCCCGCTCCCGCAGGGCTGCCGGCACCGCGGCCCTCCCGAAGCGGCGGGGGCGAACGGGCAGCGCCGGTGCCCGGGCTGGCGGAGCCGGGC